>JAVYIG010015754.1:0-34434 GCA_035222895.1 Strongylocentrotus droebachiensis | reverse complement strand
CTTTCAGATGAGACAGCAATTTACTCATTATCCTGCATTATATATTTAGGAGAGGAGCCCTTGAAGGAGCGCTCTGACCAAATCACATTACTCAAGCAAGCAAGGAATACAGTTGATGATGGCTCGCAGCCTCAGCCTCCGTGATTCACTCTCACATGAATTAATCATTATGTGAGCCGGCCGAGCCGAACATGGACACATCTCATCGGGGAGGTGAATGCCAAGACACGGTTCCACCATCGAGAGCTTGCCTGACATTTCAGACTCAATACAGATACTTGAATTCACCAAGAAATTCAAGGATGGAGTCCTCGATGGGGGAACTAAATCTTGAGAGCAGGCTCTAATGAAGTAACAAATTGTCAATTCAGAGAAATCGATCTGTGGAAGAGACTTGAAAGACATGAAAATGGCAATATGTCATACCGGTAATCATCTTCTTCCCATCTGTTTTGGCAATGAGGTGATGCAAACTTCAGTTACATCCAATAAACATTTTCATATGGAATAAATCTATGTGAGATAATACCAAATAATTTGTTCCCTAAAGTATAAATATGTATTTGCCACATACATTGTGTTGTGTACAATTTAATAAAACAAGTGATACATGTAGATGAAGAAGATAGGTGCAAACTTTTCATCATTTCTAAATTACACATGCATATACATGTATATTTTGTTTTACTTTTTGTTAACAGTTCATATGACAATGATTTCTCATTAGGTATCTCCACAATTGGAGAAAGCATCTAGCCAAAGATTTTGGAGCATGATTTGTATTGGTCAATGGTGGATGACAATCCCCACTGTCTTTAATCCAATGAACTAACTTCTACACAATATAGATTCTACAACTGGTGTGAATAGATCCAAGTATCTAATAATTCAATAACGGAGACTTATGAAATAATGCAGACTGGACTAGCCAAGCACTGAGCTCAATCAGATTCCACAGGCACAAAAGGAAGCATCTATCTACATGCATATATCTTTTGCATTACTTTTTGTTGAAGTACAGTTTACAGTTCATATGACAATGGTTTCTCATTATTTCTACAATTGGAGAAAGCATCTAGCCAAAGACTTTGGAGCATGATTTGAATCTGTTAACCATGGATGACAATCCCCAATGTCTATATTCCAATAAACTAACTTCTACACAAAACAGATTCTACAACTGGTGTGAACAAATCCAAGTTTCTAATATTTCAATAACGGAGACCATGGAATAATGCAGACTGGACTGAGCTCAATCAGATTCCACAGGCCAAAAAGGAAGCATCTATTGATTTAGGCATCCATGCTCAGGGCTGAAAAGCTAGACAGACAATTATTCGATTGAGCTGCCTGTGATTAAAGCTCCGAAGCTTTCGGCAGCATAATGTTTACACTTACAAGTAATCCAAATAAACCAGAATAAGCTTCATTAAGTTCATGTAACTAAAATTAACTTAGAGATGTACATTTAATTTCCCACATGACAATTGGAATTTGATTTAATCATTTACAATATTACAGATGTGCTATTACTTTCAACTGTATCAAGTGCTTGAACGTGCTTGTGCTTCTCAAATTCAGGGCTATCTATCATCAAACAATCTGTGTAGTAAAATGCAATCTGCTTATAGATCTTCTCATAGCGTTGAAACTGCTCTTTTACGTGTATATAATGATTTGTTGTTAGCTGTGGACCAAGGTGATGAAGCTGTTTTAATACTTTTAGACTATTCTGCGGCTTTCGATACTATCAGTCATGATGTTTTTCTTGATCGCTTACGTAATAGATATGGTGTATCAGGTACTGCCTTGAATTGGTTTAAAACCTACTTTATGAATCGTTCACAATCTATTGTCATTAATGACTCATTATCCAAACCTCATGTTCCACTTGAAGGTGTTCCTCAGGGATCCGTCATCGGCCCTTTATCATTTACTCTGTACACTGCACCACTTGAAGATATTATTGAAGCGCATGGTTTAGGCCGAATGATATATGCAGATGACACCCAAGTTTATGTTGTTTTGAAACGTGATTCCGACCATTCTGTTATTACTAAACTTGAAAGATGTATAAATGATATCAAAGCTTGGTCCACTGCTAATGATTTGAAGTTAAATGAGGATAAAACTGAGGTTATACATGTAACATCTCGATTCAGAAAGTCCTCCCATTTACCATCTGTCGAAATTGCTAATGTTCCGATACAACCTGTCAAAAGTGCACGTAACCTTGGTGTCATCTTTGAAAATGATCTTAGGATGGATGATTATATAAAAAATATTTGTCGCTCAGCTTCATATGCCTTGTACAAGATAGGTCGTATTAGAAATTTTCTTGATAAAAAATCTACTGAAACGCTTATACATGCATTTATTACATGCCGTCTTGATCAATGTAACAGCCTTCTTTATGGCCTTCCGGAGTCGCACATTGCAAAACTCCAGAGAATCCAAAACTCTGCTGCCAGGCTTGTAACACGCACGCGTTCTTGTGAACACATCACCCCAGTACTTCGCGAATTGCATTGGTTGCCGGTGACGTACCGCATTATGTACAAAATTTTAGTTTTAACTTATAAATGCATTCATGAATTGGCACCAATTTATCTGCAAGAATTAATCGAGGAATACAAACCCTCACGCAATTTACGGTCATCTTCACAATTAAACCTCGTATCTACTTCTGTGTCAACTCTCTCTTATGGTAATCGTTCCTTTCGCAAAGCTTCTGCCGAACTTTGGAACAGATTACCTTTAAATGTAAAAAACTGTCAAACCGTTAACCTATTCAAAACCAGTCTCAAGACACATTTATTCAAAATTGCGTTTGATGATTGATTAACTCTGTTCCCTTTGATGTGTATTCCATATGTATTGTAATTTGTATGTTTATTTGCATTTTTAGTTTTGTATAAGATGTAATTGTATATCAGTCTATTTTGTGTGTATAGCGCTTAGAGACTTCGGTGGTAAGCGCTTTATAAGTAACGTTTTTATTATTATTATTATTATTATTTATAATTGTGAAGAAAATATCATCCATTGTTCTTATAAAAAAGGTGTCCTAGAAATGAGGCAATTATTAGATTTATTACAGCCATGAAAATGTAAGTAATTACCTGACAATTTTTTTTTTTTACAAAATACTTTTCTTTTTAAAGGACATCTGAATGAATTTATAATGCCGGTGCACATGTTAGTAATTCTGTCTTATGATCAAATAAAGATGGAACTTTAAAATAGCACACTAGGTAAATCACGACTCAACTTTTATACTTCCTTCCAATTATTCCAAGGCAATACCAGTAAATCACTGCAAAGAAAAGAAGATACACTGTATGTTAACAGAAGTGAGGATAGTTTTAAATGCATACTAGCTGTGCAGCTGCCACTGATCTCCCTATAATTACAGTTTCTTTTCCTGCTTCCTTCTGTCATTTACTGAATTGAAAGTAACTGTTTGAAAGATTTGTATAAGAGCCCTTTTCTGATCTCACCTCAAGAACTAAGGGGAGAAACCAAGTTGTAGAGCTATTATCCATCTTGTTGTTTACCCTGCTCCATGAATAGTAAATAGGCCTGTTTTCATCAGCTCGAGATTGCCAAATAAACCCGCTATTTTAAGTATCCCGAGCGCAAATTATCCAGCTAATTTGAGTCTTCCTCAGCCCGCAGTTGCAATCAGCGGGATTTGGTTGAGATAATCATCCCAAGATATCTTGGACTACTTTGCAAAATATCACGCTTTTTGTCCGATTTGTCCGAAGACTTGCACTATGCGCAAACGATGAGCAAAATATCTTGAGCTAATTTCTTGAGTTTGAGTCTTGAGTTTGAGTTTGGAGTTTGGAGGTCGAGTCTCGAGCTGATAAAGGCGCGATTTGTAACTCCAGGCTTATTTCCCAAATCAGAAATAGCAGGCTATTTGGCAATCTCGAGCTGATGAAGACATACCTAATAAATGGGCCATGTGCTGCCTTTTGTAGTCCCATGCAACAATAGTCCTTTGAAAATGATTCTTGATCCCCCACTCAAGTGGGATAATTGGTGTCCTTGCACAGAATAGGTGAAGCACATTGAACAGACTCTAAATAGGACACTGGAGAGTCTTTAGAGCAGTCAGTGACCACTTAGAAGAAGAAAAAGGCTAGTCACATATTGGTGATTTGCAAGGGGTTTAGATTGAAGTATATATATGTATATGAAGAAAATGCATGGTGCTTACAAATTTATGCTAATACTGAGCCTTCAGCACCAATTTTCTCTACAAACCGATTTTCAACTATATTAAGTCGCTCTTAAATTGTTGATATATGTGACAGCACTTCCAGGAGTTTAGCTATTAAGTTTTGGTTCTTGCATTCATACTTAAAGAGAAAGAAACAGAGAAATGAATAGGAAGTCTACATCATTTCTTCAGCATCATATTTACAGAAATCAATTCAGTAATTTCAGTTCTCTGTGTTTTGCAATCCTTCCTCCTTTGCCTCATGTGAGAGATACAAGCAGAAACAGATACAGAGAGAGGAATACAGACAAAGAAACAGAGAAAAGAATGATAATTTTAAAGCATGCATTCATTTTCTCTTCAGCTTCTTTTCTCTTCAGATGCAAAAAGCCTTTAATTATCCTCCCTGTTCATGAAGAAAATGCCCCATATTCATGTTTGAAGCCATGAGAGTGCCACGAGCATTATTATGATGTAAAAGTAAACAATGAAAACTTGATAAGTTTATACCCTGTGCAGCATAGAATTCTCTTCATTCTAAATAACCAAAGCGTTGTCTAAAACAAGATTCCAGCCATCTGGAAAATACCTACATGTAGTAGGATACACTTCTTTAAAGGTAAAGACCAGTAATGGTCATGCGATTGCATTGTGAAAGAAACGTTGTGGAATCGATCAGAAAAGGTCGATCATCTAGCATCTGCAAGGTTCTGGAATCATCAAAATGATAAGAAATTTGGCTCATTCTTCGTAAAGTTACAAGCACTATACACAGAAAGATGTATATGGGACTACCCTATCTCTCTCAGCAGACCATGAGAGAAATAAATTTACCAAATATATGAATTAGTAGGCGGTTTCCCGGCAAATTTTTTATCATCATGTATTAGTCAAAACATATTCTTTCACATGATTGGTAATGAGAGCTTCCATTTCATTTTTTGAAATTGGGGCGTTGCCAATACTGGTCTTTACCTTTAATACTCTATCACCCATGCATGAATGAACGAATCATTTACTTTACATTCAATAATGGACAAATAATCTTGTCAAAAGCCCTCTTTACTGCTAAGCTGTTTTCAAAAGCCCAACAAAGAATCTGGATCTGAAAGAAACGATGAGACAAACATGCTCCATTTCTGTATTTGATGTAATGAGAAAAGGAAAAAAAAAAACAAGGTTCCGTCAACAGGGGGCGTACTTGCACTTGTCCAGCATGCATGATAGATTACAGATCTCTGCTTTTCAAGCTAAAACAAGATTAGGCCTGTCCTCATCAACTTGAGTTTGCCAAATTACCCGCAGTTGCAAGTGTAGGGATTTATTTTGAACTTCTAAAACTCCCCCTCATATCCATGATTCATCCCTTTCATATTAATAGGTCAGCCCTCATTCACATTCACCCTTTTCATCCACCATCCTTTCATCTGTCTATCTCTCTCTCTCTCATTGGTTTCAATGTTCACCTGATGCAGTCAAGCTTATAGTATAATTTACATATACTATGAATATTCAATATATACCCTTTGTTTATGTTTGAATATTCAAGAATACTTTGTGATGTTGATTTATACTTGTATGGGACTATTATGAATATTTATTGGTTTCTTCTACTTTGCATGGAATGTATGTGGAATGCTAGATAGAATGCTGTTATGCTTTGCTACATTAAAACCTGGTCAGTTAGCCAGTAGTTATCAATCCTACAACATGTCTGCTGGGCTGCCTCTGTGTTAAGAGTGCTAGGAATTAGTGTTAGAACCGCAACCTTACATTGGTGGCAGCGGTGTTTTTCTAGCCTCTTCTTCCCCAGAGCTTCAGGCAGCTTCATCCAGCGGCGGCTGATAGTCAAGGTTTTGGTTATCTTTTCATCCTGCTTCGATTGATACAGTTACGCCCTGCTTCGTGAATTTGCTTCCTACTTCAGGTAATTTAGTTCACCCTTTTCGAAAGGCGCTGTTTCTACTGTGCTCCTGCCAATGTTATTTTTCATCCTGCTTCAGAAGAATTCTTCCTTCTTCGCGAATTCTTCTACATGCATAGTCTGAAGTTAGTGGAATTTCCGAGTGAATCAGTGGATTTGGATTCATGTTTTTCAGTGTGAAACCTGTATGGACTCAACACATTTCATAGTGGGTTAGATGTGTTCTTGCAATTTCAGGTTTGCTAATGCTTGTAATTCAAGACTGACTTTCGCGTATTACTGATTTTAGATATCATGAGTACATTTCGTCTAGACCTCCCTGAGGTCTTCACTGGAGAAGACGGTAGGAATTTTGGGCAGTGGGTACGAAGGCTGGAAGTAGCGGTTGAAGTTCTTCCCCAGACAGAAAGAAAACTGCATCTCATCCTCCCATCCAGACTAGCGGGTGCGGCATTCACAGTTTGGGAGAGTATTCCGAGCACAGAACAACAAGACTACAGTGTGGTTAGAAAGAAACTTTCTGCTGTTTTTGGGAATACTAATTATTTGACCACGTTCAAGTCATGTATCGATGCTCGGAAGCGGCAACAGAATGAGGTTTTGGAAGTTTTTGCGGCAGCAATTACGACACTAGTGGAGGAAGCTTTCCCTAATTATGACACTGCAGGAAAGGATGGAGAGAAATTTCGCAGATTTCTCGCCGGTATTGACAAACCCCTGCAGATAAGAATACATGAGATGGGTGCGACGTCGTTTAGCGAGGCACTGGATGTTGCGGTGCGAGTTGAAAGGGCGAATCGGTTGGGGCAACCATCAGTGGCAACAGACTTTACCATTGCGTCAACTTCTCCGAAGAGGGATGCCACCTCGGCGATGCTTGAGAAGGTTTTACAGCGTTTAGATGAGCTAGAACTCAAGTTGGAGAAACGCAACTCTACACCTAGACCGCAATACTCTGATCGTCATCTCCAACAGTCGAGATCACCAAGTCCTTATGACCACCCGTCTCGGTCGAGTCGCCGATATTCTGATGATCATTGGCGCCAACCATCTCGGTCGCCTAGCCCATACCAACCACATCAACGACGCTTCAGGTCGCCCAGCCCCCTACGTCACCACCCCACTCAGAGCCCTACACATCATCGCACACCTCGCGGGTCAACCCCACCCAGGCGTAATGCATATGATGATGGTAGATCTGCTAGCCCACAACAGTCAAGATGCTCAAACCAAGCTAACTGGCAGTCTTCACGTTCTGACGACCGCCACGCATCTGGTACAAGAGATACCCCTTATCATCAGTTGAACGGTGAACAGCACAGGAAGGTTCGTTTCGATGACCAGGGAAACTACTGGTAGTTGGTGAGGAGAGTCACTCATCAACTTCACCACTCTTGACCAAACAGACTCAAACTGAAAACAAATCTCATTCTCCATCTACTTCGGCCGTTAATGATCATTCGTCTCCTTCACCTCCGCCACCATATATTCCAGCAATCGTTGACAACTCATATATTTTGGCTTTTATTGACAGTGGTTCATTTATATCACTGATGAGTGCAGATTTCTACTACTCCATCCCAGAAGGCCAGCGAAGTATGTTACAGAAGTCGACAACTCTGGCTTCAACGATAACCAGAGAAGGCATTGACATCATTGGCACAACCTCTCCCACCATCCATCTTGGTAACAAAACAACCAGACATATGTTCAATGTTGCAAGGAACATAACTCATCCTTTCGTCCTTGGTTGGGATTTCATGTTCAAGCATGATGCCACTCTATCTACTACGACATTCACTATGCCTGGTATGAGTATTCCACTGGTCGACCGTCGTCAATATCAAGTACCACTCAAGTGCAATGTTTCGCTGATAGGAAAGGCGACTCTTCCTGGAATGAGTGAGGTACATGTCCAAGGCCGACTTATTCCCCCTCAGCCTGATGTGATTCCACAAGACTACGATGGAATCTTTGAGCCTTCCATCCATGAACATCTCCATGTAGCAGGTGCAAGGTCTCTATCTCGACCGCAAGATGGTATCATCTTACTCAGGCTGATCAACCCTTCATCTGAGACAGTACAGTTATCTGCAGACACCACCCTTGGGCAGTTCTATTCTACTACTGGAGACAGTGAGGAAGAATATGAAATCATCGACAGTATTGTAGCTGGCACACAGAAAAGTTCGTCTTTTCAAGCTTCGTCGATGCTTCCTACTTCTAGTCTGTCCAAGACAGAGTATGAGTGTGCTGAAAGTCTACTCAATTCATACTCTGATGTTTTCAGCAGCACATCCGAGGATATTGGACAGACTAAACTCGCCTACCATGACATCACTACATCAACAGAGACACCAACTCGTAAAAGGGCATACAGGACTTCACCGACTACGAGAGTCGAGATCCAGAACCAGGTTGATGAGCTACTTCGTCGAGACATCATCGAGGAAAGTTTTAGTCCATGGGCAAGCCCCATCGTTATGGTGCGAAAGAAGGACAAGACTTACAGGTTTTGTGTTGACTACAGAGCTTTGAATGCTGTTACGGTACGGGATTCGCATCCAATTCCACGACAGGACGATTCTATCGATGCTTTGTCCTCCTCGTCCTACTTCAGTGTAATTGACCTATCTTCAGGCTATTGGCAGATCCCTTTGGATCCGAAAGACAAGGAGAAGACCGCATTTACAACTGGTACTGGCCTCTATCAGTTTAAGGTAATGCCATTTGGTTTAGTCAACGCGCCAATGACGTTCCAGCGAGTAATGGAAGCCGTACTCCATGGTCTCCATTGGTCAACATGTCTTATCTACTTAGATGATTGCATTATACTCGGCAAGACATTTCAAGATCACCTACACAATCTCCGGGAAGTCTTACAACGATTCAGAGAAGCCAATCTCAAGCTGAAACCTTCGAAATGCCAATTCTTTCGAAAGGAAGTAACCTATCTGGGACATGTGATCAGTACTACTGGAGTTCGCCCCGATCCAGTCAACACCAAGAAAGTCTCTTCCTGGCCTCAACCTAAGACTCCAACCCAAGTGAGAGCATTTCTAGGACTTGCCTCCTACTATCGTCGGTTTATGCCAAGTTTTGCTCAAGTAGCGTCTCCACTCACTGACTTGACTCATAAAGGCAAGAAATTCATCTGGACTGATGATTGTGAGGAAGCCTTCAACCAGCTGAAGTCGTCTCTCACAAGCCCACCAATCCTTGCGTACCCAGACTTCAACAACAGGTTTAGCTTAGCCACTGATGCTTCACAAGATGCTATTGGAGCCGTACTCTCTCAGTTGCAAGATGGTAATGACCGAGTGGTTGCTTTCTACAGTCGGAAGCTTACTGAGTCCCAGCGTAGATGGTCTACCTACGATAGGGAACTGTGGGCAGTTATCTCGTCAATCCGCCATTTCAGACATTATCTTAGGGGCCAAGAATTTAACATTCTCACTGACCATCGCCCTCTGTTGGGCTACAACAGTGTACCAATCCAAGACGATGCGACAGGACGGAGAGCAAGATGGATTGTTGAGTTGAATGCATATTCTTTCACCATAACTCACAAGAAGGGCACTTCACATCAAAACGCTGATGCGATGTCACGCATGCCGGAAGATGTTACACACCCTGTTAGTATGGTGAACACACGCTCCTCTACCACTCAACCAGTCCAGGAATTAACCATTCCAAAGTCATCCAACTCTATGGCTGATAAAGCTCCCGAGAACTTTATCCTCGCTAGCCATCATGCTGATTTACAGTATCATCAGCAACACGACAAAGACATTCAGAATTTAATCAAGTACATCAAGGAAGTACGTCATCCAACAGTGAGAGAAGTTCGACGACAATCACCTCGGCTACGACGTCTCCTATGGCAACTCCCTCGTTTTGTACTTGAGAATGATCTCTTATACCGACGACGACAAGACAACTCGGGTTCGTCCTCTCTTCAGGTAGTTGTGCCAGAATCTCTTATCCCTCAAGTCCTGCAAGAGATACATGGTAATCCATCCTCTGGACACTTCGGAGTTCAACGCACACTACACAGGGCTGAATCTATGTGCTTTTGGCCATTCATGCACAAGGATATAACCGACTACTGCAGAACTTGTCCTGCTTGTGAGTCGATTAGATCTCCAAGTCCCAAGCACCAAGCTCCGCTTCAGAGCATAAAGACCGATCACCCTCTTCAAATGGTTTTCGCTGATATAGCCGAGCTGCCTACTTCAAGAAGCGGGTACCACTATATTTTGGTTGTTGTTGATCACTTTAGTAAATACACCAATATTTACCCCATGCGAGACCAGACCGCCCAGACTGTGGCTGGACACTTATTCGAAGAATACATCAAGGAGCATGGAGTTCCTGAGTCACTACATACAGACCAAGGAAGACAATTTGAATCCAGACTAGTCCAGGATCTCTGCAAGAGGCTCGGCATTCGCAAATCTCGATCATCCCCTTACCACCCACAGGGAGCTGGCATCGTTGAAAGAGCGAACAGAGTGATCAAAGAACAACTTGCTAAGTACATAGCAGATCAAGGAGGTGACTGGGACAAGCACATACATCAATTGCAGCTAGCCTACAACACTAGTGTCCATACAAGCACTGGCATGACACCCTATTTCATCATGCATGGTCGTGAAGCAAGGACCCCAGCTAGTGTCACTTGTCCTATCATGACTCAGTCATTTGATTCTCCTCAAGAGTATGTCACTGATGTGTGTTCCCGGCTAAGACAGGCTTTTCAACATACCAGACAGAAGGCAGAACAAGCTCAACTCAGGCAGAAAAAGGACTATGATGCCTCAACTAGGACCATCAAGTATGCACCAGGAGATCTAGTTTGGTTACACAATCCCGTCAATGCTAGACGCAAACTGGAGCCCAACTGGAAGGGACCTTTCATCATCGTCTCATCCTCATCAGATAACCTTAACTATCTGATAGCCGACATTCATAATGAAAGTGCAAAGAAACTAGTTCATCACAACAGACTCAAACTCTTCAGATCTAGAGCTTTTCTACAAGGGAAAGGACCTTCAACTTCACGTCCTCCTTCAGGTAGTCAGAAAAGACCTGAAGTTATCCCTCCTTCCTCAAGTCCTCCTTCAAGTAATCAGGCAAGGCCTGATATAACTCCTCCATCTCAATTGGCATCTCACTCTTCAATAGAGATGCCATGGTCAACTAACGCTCCAACACAAGCTGATCAGTTCCGGCCGCCAGAAGACCTCCAGGTTCCAGCAGGTCAACAACCAATCCACTCTGAGTTAGGCAATTCTGACCAGCCATCTTGGTCAGAGGCGTCTAATGGTCAGTCATCAACTCAATCCATGCAGCGACAGACTCAAGAGCGACAGGTTAACTCCCCAGACCATTTCCATAGACCAGGGCCCTCTAGAGAAAACCCTGATGTCAACCCCGATGTCAACCCCGATGTCAACCCCGATGAAAACCCCGATGTCAACCCCGATGTCAACCCCAATGTCTACCCTGATGTCAACCCCGAGGTCACCGACCAGCAACACACCACTCAACCATCAACTGGTGCATCAGCGAACCACCGTACACCCCGCACTATGCAAGAGGACACCACGACGCAGTTAACTCAAACTCGCTCTGGTAGACGCGTCCACAAACCGCAGAAGTATAGCGATTACCAAATGTGACTATTTTCCGATATTGAGAGGTATTCAACATTTCATTAGTCTGAAGTCGACATTTCCGTCAGAAGGAAAGAACGTTTCAACTGTCAACTTTCGGTTATGGCAAATTACAATATTGATTGGACTGTGATTATGAATGACAGAGACATTCAAACTCAACTTGTCATGAGCTTTAAGGTGGACTGTTCAACATATATATTTGACTTTATAGTCTCAGCAACGATTTTGAGCGGTTTTGATATTGAATGGACTGTGAATTTCATGAGTTCTGTACGGGTCAGAACATGGACATGAACATGGGTTATGGACTGAGAATTTCGAGCGTTATTGAAATGGACTGTACTTCTACATTTCTCGCGATTTTTTTTGTTTAATTACAGAACTGCTACATGTGAATTAAATTTGTGTGTGTATTATTAATGATTAATACACTGTACGTCATATGGACCATTGATTGTTAACAATTTGGGGAAAGATCCAAAATAGATTGGTATATTGTTCATGTTCATATATTGCAACTTTTGCAAGATACGTTTTTACAAAAGATTTTTTTTTTTTCGTTAGATTTCTAGTGATGGTAATGCTAAATTGGAATATTTTCTTTGTTTGTATTCATAGCGTTTGAGATTCTTGAAGTAAAGACAAAACTAGGAACAGATATGGATTTCCTTCATTTTGCATGCGTATTGACATGGTAAATGGGGAAGTATTGATTGTCAACAGAGATATATCGTTATTTTGGTAGTTCAAATGGAGGAAAAGAAAAAAGAGATTAATTCTAGTCTTCTTGTTAAGATATGTTTGTATTTTGTTTAGTCGATCACAATAGTTTTGTAGAAAATAAAATAAGAATATTACAATTGAATGTAACCACTTTTCACACATTATGTACACTATTCAAAAGTAACATGTTATTGAAGTGTACAAAATGTTCGAACTGATAGTTATTTTTTTTTATTTTTTTTAAATCTTGCAAGTTACAAATGACAAAGCAGGCGCTGGCTCAATCTCAGTTGGAAATGTTTTCTTCTTTTCAGGAGTCATTTTGCTCATCAAAGCAAGGATGCTGTAGAAAACTTAAAATGACTGCATGTGATAAAATATGTTTATATCTTACGATAGTGTGATAATCATGTGTTATGGATATTATGTAATTAAATATACTCATGTAACTTCTATAAACAGAAAAATTTCTATTTTCAAGTGATAGGATTTTTCATTTTTCGAAGGTACAAGAATAAATTTTTTTTTTTTGAAGGTATTTTTATTAAGTGATACGATTGTTCATTTTTTCGAAGGTACAACAATTTTTTATTTTTTCAAAGGTATTCACCTCTAATGATTAGATTCCCTTATTGTTCGCTCAAGATAGTGCATGAAGGTATAACAAATTTGAAACTTTGTTTGACTTTAGAAGCAAAGGAAACAGCATTTAAATAAAAAGTATTTTGTTAGGATTGCTACAACTTTGTGTATCGATTGTGTTTATTTTTGGAAAGGCAAATACACCGTGTTTATAGTTGTTTAATTTTACCATTGAAATCTGGAAGTGTTTCCTCGAGATAAAAGTGAAACAGATTAGAAGCGAGAAAGCTCAGATATATATAAAATCATGTGTTTTTTTACAGATTTTTTTTTTTTTTCTTCAGCTTATACATGTATGTTATGCTAATACTCTGTACATTTGAGTCATAAGTCATAATTCATTTATATACGAGTAAAATTCATTTGTTTTGTACAATTGTATATATATATGCTTACAGGTTGTTTGTTTTTCTTTTAAAGGAAAAAAACGGATATATTGATAGTGATTCTCTGTTTACAAGAGGAAAGGATAGAACATATCATTTTGGAAGATGTTTAATGTGTTAGATGTTTCGGTAATCAAAGAAAGGACAATGCCTTATAAAATGAGGACATTTTTCTGTAAGAGGAAGACTAGTTTGTAGGGATTTATTTTGAACTTCTAAAACTCCCCCTCATATCCATGATTCATCCCTTTCATATTAATAGGTCAGCCCTCATTCACATTCACCCTTTTCATCCACCATCCTTTCATCTGTCTATCTCTCTCTCTCTCATTGGTTTCAATGTTCACCTGATGCAGTCAAGCTTATAGTATAATTTACATATACTATGAATATTCAATATATACCCTTTGTTTATGTTTGAATATTCAAGAATACTTTGTGATGTTGATTTATACTTGTATGGGACTATTATGAATATTTATTGGTTTCTTCTACTTTGCATGGAATGTATGTGGAATGCTAGATAGAATGCTGTTATGCTTTGCTACATTAAAACCTGGTCAGTTAGCCAGTAGTTATCAATCCTACAACATGTCTGCTGGGCTGCCTCTGTGTTAAGAGTGCTAGGAATTAGTGTTAGAACCGCAACCCTACACAAGTAGCAGGATATTCGGTCAAGAAAATATCCTGAGAAATCTTGGTCTTGTTTCCAAAATATCCTGTCATTTGGGAAATAGCAGACTAATTTGCACCCGTCCGAGCTAGTTTGTACTTCAAATACAATGTAGTATAAACAGGTGTGATTGGTCCAAAGTTATCATCATAAGTCCCCAAATTACGAGCAGACTTACAATCTCAACCTGATAATTATCAGCTATGTTATCTTAGGGACGTTGCTCTTCAAACATTTCTTGTTTATGCACTATTCCTACAATGTATATATCTCGACGTAACCCACTAAATTGTATTATCTGTAAACAATTATTTTACATGGTGAATAAATTAAACAATTGCCAATCTCTTCAGTACAGTCACAATTGACTGATGATAAGTGATACCAAAGTTGTTAATGATTTTCGTCTAATAGCATTTAGATCTATTGAAACTATGAGTAACTCAGGGACCTGGTCCTATCTGGAGTAGCCCCTATTCTGCATTAACTTATGCACTTGTAGTCTAGATCTCATTCATTGTTCAATACCAACAGCAGAAATGGTTGAAAGTTTGAAACCACTAATTTATCTTTAATAATAGACTAGACTCTAGACCCTAAAGGGATGGAGTAGACTGCATGACAGGTTTGGCAATAGACAAAAAATATGTCTGCTTGGGAGAGAGTTTATTAAATAATTTGTTTTAAAACATAATTTGACTTTTTTTTAACACTCTCCGAACATCTCCCAAAGAAATAAACAAAGTCCATTTCTACTTTTTAGAGATAAATTGGGGAGACCAGAAGGCAGAAGTAGTCTCAGCAGAACATATCCCCAACAAACTAGTCTGATCTTTCAGTCTAGGTTAGCAAGTAAAATTTGCAATGACTTACTTCAATTCTTCCCGAAATAGGTCTACATGCATGTCATTATCAACTCATCTCACAATCACCACTTTCACCATTTTCAACCTGCGAGAGCCCAACACAAACTAGCCTTTTGACAAGGCCTCGTGACTCTGGCTAAGCGGCTGAGATGAGTCTAGATACCGGAGTGAACGCGCGGCCGAGTGACGGAACGTCAATTCGCACTGGCGTTCACTGAGGTTTTCGCGATTAGTCTCTTTTTAGTCGCTCGGCGTCTATCAGACATGTGGCCTTGTCACTGGCGTTCACTGAGGTTTTCGCGATTAGTCTCTTTTTAGTCGCTCGGCGTCTATCAGACATGTGGCCTTGTTTAAAGGCTAAACACAAACGCGCCCGAACACACGGGGGAAGCAATCTCCACACACTCCGCTGACAAGTGACATGTCAAACCTGGCTGCATCGATTTGCCATGATAGACACGATGAAAGCAATATTTCAGCAATTATTTGCAGATATACATTCTTAATTGAAGCCAAAACAATCAGCTTTTCTGTAGGTGTAACTAACCTGCATGTCTGTCATGAAAAGGTCGATATAATATCTGGCAAGGTCATCATCAGACAGGTAGGATGGATGCATAGAGATATATACTTAATAAGGCTAGAGTGCGGACTCGTCATACGCGCCCGTTCAAAGCTCTGTGCGCGCATGGAGCGCGGTCCGCCATTACTAAGGAGGGCACAACTTCGAGAAATACCCGGATGTTCCCTTCGAAACTGTGCTACTGATATGCAATGTGAAGCTTCATTTTTCGGGTTGATTTATCGGTTTTCGAGTATGAAACGTTATAATTGTGGTATTTTGCATAATGCATGAACCCTACTCATGCCTCAGTCATGGTATCTGGTGTAGGTCAAGATTAATTACGGGTGTTATGGTGAGGTAAAAGGGACACAAAAAGCTGTTTATATTTCAGTATATCTTCAATTTTTCTTCCTCTTTGTAAATATAAAACTGCGATATTATGACATCATATATTACTTGGCTTTCAACCAATCAGAATCAAGCATTTGGGACTTGTATTTGATATTTATGTCATGATATTAAACAAATTTGTATGCTACAGAGCCAATGCCGGGGGCTAATGTCTTTCTAATTCAGTTATTATGAGAGCCAGGGTTTATTGATTTAAAACGCTTTAAAGGTAATATATTCATTTTATGTTTATGGCTATTATAAACAGATTGATACTTATAGATTTGGGATAGAGATGGGTATGTAGATAGCTAGACACATAAATAGATGGATAGATAGATATACTATAGAAGGATAGGTAGATAATGGAAATGCAGATAAAGGACGATACTGAAGATAGGAAGAGGGGGAAGGAAAGAATTATACACATTTATTTAAAAAAAATTATGTTATTTACTCATCCAATCATTCATCCATCCATCCAAACATTCTTTTTCTTCTTCTCTCACTCATTTTATATCAAATTCACACCTTATGTCTTTCACCCATTTCTTATCTCTATAAAATCTCTATTTTTGTCTGAAAGAATAATTCATTTTTTACAGTTCACTATAAATATATATGAATATTCTTTAAAAACAGCTGATCATTGATGTAATAATTATTTATTCACACCACTTTTTTTCTCCATAAATAATATTCTCCTTGATACAGTGTATTTCTTATTTTCTTCATCAACCAGTTTTAGAAAATAAACTTATAATTAAATTTGAAGAAAAAAATGAATAAATGAACCTTTTATTACCACACGGCACACGTGTGTTGATATTCTACAGCATAGGCATTTAAGTTTTGACATTTTATCGGACATAATACTGCAATAATACATCACAATTGAAAGGACAGACATTGCAAAAACAACACCTCAGATTTTAGCCCCAAATTTACTGTCACGGATCATAGGCAACACAACCACAACAAATTGATTCACCACCAAAGACAAGCATTACACATCCCAAAACCGGCACAATAACTCCCAAAACATAAATGTCAGGAGGCCAATGTCTATGTGTCAAGATGTCAGCGATAACGAACACTTTATTAACTAGTCTTGGCTCCAAGCGCACGCAGGCGTGTCACATTTACTAATAATACAAAGACATTTCATCGAGTAATAAATGCAAACCAGAAATAGTAATTGAGCATATATACTCCAAGTCACCTGTATTGCTATGAAGAACTATAATTGAAGAGACTTACATCTCAGGATACTGCACTACACTATTCAGTGAAACCTCATAGTAACATGGTCTTTTGACATCATTATTCATCAGGTATAATAATAAATTTGAAACTTATTACCCTAAAAATGTACACAGTAGATACAACAAGCCAAAGAGTGCACAATCTTATGGGTTTACATCTAGTGACATTATTCCATATAATTTTTCTGTTATCAAATCTCTTCAAAAGCAGTTTTCCATTTTGGAACAAAATTCAAACCTATGTACAAAACGATCTATGGGTGTGTATATGGTGTGCATTACACAGGCTTTTCAATTGCCACACATCTGTGAATTCTTCTCGTTTATTGAAAATGGGCTCACTTGATGTGAATTTCTTGCTTTTCATCTTTAATGATGTAAATCACTTGGTTGAGAGTAATCCAGACAATGTTATAAAAAAGGTCTACATGTTTATCTCAGGTTATACATACTCCTAATCCATACTGTACCTGCAGAATCAAAGCACATGTAGAGTGCAAATAATTTGCAAAAATTATAGCAACTGAATCAGATACAGCAGGTACAATCATGAAGCTTATAGAGTAAATATTCAAATACAGTGTACCTCACAACAACTCAAAATTCAAGTACATTTTGTTTAACCCCTAATGTAATCAACTCTTCTAAGTTCCACTTTAGTTTGCCTTCGTGTAAAGTTAACAAACAGAAAATTATGGTTAGGTTGTGCAACTGTCACAATGTGTCCCAAAATTTTTATTTCATTACACAGAACAAAAGTCTCGGATTGTTCTGTTTTTTTAAAAGATTATTGAAAGCTCTCTCCAGTTTTAAATGGCTTCACAGTCAATCATCCAGTGGATAAGCTATGCAGACAAGAGGCAAAATATAAAAGACCGATCTGTCTTTGTAGTTTGTACGAATGAAGTTCTATATGTTTTGTTTTGTTTTTCCTGAAAATGCGTTCTCTCCAAAGTTGTGTTGAAGTAGGTCAAGCTGATCCTGGCTAATGAGCTTCCTTTCGTGGACTTCCTGCAAGAGAGTCCTGGCTTTTCCATCTCTCCTGTTTAGCTTGTTTCACCACTTTAAGCTGTTTCTTGGCATCCTGCACTTGCTGTCTGGTTATATTCAGTTTCTAATCAACTCAGACAGAAAAAGAATAGTCATGTTCTTTTGTAATGTCATAGGGTTTCTTTGGAGGCACGGGAACACTTTCGGATGTTGTACATGGTTTTGCTGGGAGTCTTGAGCCATGGGTCTGTTTATAGGGAGGATGTCCAGGAAAGACAGTAGGCACAGCTCTAGGAATGAGATGTGGTGTGTAACATCCTTTCCTCTCTTGAGTGTATTCCTGCATTACAATAAAAGCAAAAGGAAACAATAATGAGTTTTTTCTCATAACATGACAATTGTTCTACTATTCATGCTATTTCATGTGATTTTTAAGACTGAAACTGAAAGCAGCTTCCAGCCAAATAAATAAAATAATAATGATGTCAGCAAGTCATAAGCAAATTTGATAGAAATAGTGTAGTGTGCGGTGGGATTTTTAGGCTAGCCTAGCCTAGTTGGATAACTCCTGTGATGTGAAATATGGCAGGCTAGCCTGGCTTAGACCAAAAGCTTCAGTCTCTCTATTTCGTCGGTTGTTCTACTGAGACTGCGTCTGGCTCTGATTATATTATGGGGAATGTCAACAAATGTCAGTTTTATTAAAGAAATGACCCATATCAGACGGTTATTTCTGTCTAACCTGGCTTTGCCTTTCGGGCTTTAGAAATTAGAGACTAGAGTTTAGATCTAGAGTCTAGAGTCTAGATCTTAGATCTAGAGTCTAGTCTACTAGTTAAAATATAAAGAAGTTGACATTTGATTTTTATCTTGAAATTAGATAAGATAAAATTAATTATATCATTTTATTCTAGACTTTTCTTTAATAGAATCAAGCTCATGGAGTTATATTTCCGAGTTGGACTCTCTGGCTCTTGGAGTTGCGAGCGACTCCAGCGCAGCAGAATTTTCCCATCACCATCCCCAGAACCTTAACCCATGCCTGCCCCAGCCCGGCGGGCGTGGACTGGCGCGCTCCGCTGCTGCAGGAGCTGCGGTGGCTTGTCATGAGACAACCCGGGTACAGACTACAGTCACTGCATAAACTACATTTTTAGCTCTAAAATCTCCTTATTAATCAACATAACATTAAGAAGAACTTACTTGTGAAATATTATGCAGTTCCCTTTCTTTCTTCGGTTCGAACATCCCAATGCAACGCACGAACCTGGCTTCTCCAATTTTTTCCACGTATGTTGTGCACAGTATCTTGTTGGGTCGTTCGTTTTTCTGCCCTCCTTAGTAATGGCGGCCACCGCTCCAGGGCCGAACAGCAATTTGAGCGAGTACGCCCTCTAGTGTTAGTAGTATATATCTCTATGGATGGATGTCAACATCGCTCAGCCGAAAAGCGGCATCCATGTGTGATCCAATATGATAAGCGCATGCGCACATATCAATAACAACAACAGAGCGATGGGGGCCGTTTCTCGAAACCAACTCCATGACAGTCATATCTTTGTCGACGACCTACGGAGATGTCATGAAGCGGATAAACCGTTTCACAAAGCCATGACAGACATGATATCGATATATCGCGATACTAGCAGCTCAAGAAGATAGTCTTTGTCACGATCCATTTGATTTATCAAGAATAACCCAAAACAAGTTTTGGGGCTAAAATTGTTCAAAAAGAAATATATACATATAAATTCTCCTAAAATAAATAATAAATAGTGTCATTATCAAATATAGATCATCAAACGATTTGCATATTTCTGTAAAGATTCTTAAATTTTGACAGTCGCAGTCAGACCGCAGCGCGCGCGTTAATGAGGCTGAAACACTGGTGTAGAGGTCAGTGGGCTGAAAGCTGATTTTTACTCAGCGATATCTGGTCGAATGAAAAGTTAGTTGAAGGATACCGTAATGTGATAGTTTATCAATACGTACTTTTTTGTTTATTGTGATGAGGAATTTTAGGCAAAATGCTTTTTCTCAGCCAGTTTTTATTCTAGAGTCTCATAAATACTCGTTATATAATTGATTTGATATTGAAAGTATAATTTGGAAGAAGTAATTAGAGAGGGAATAATATATGCACATAGGCCCCAAAGGTATGACGGTATCCTAAGAAAAGACTATGGATCGACTATGGAAAACGGTGTGTAACATTCCTATCTCTCTTATTTATATGTTATAGTTTAATGATTTGTGATTTAATGTTTATATTCAGCTTTTTAAAGTTTCTGTATAATTTGTATTCTCACTTTTGTACATTTGCATTTCGCATCCCAGAGAATTACGTACCAAACTCGTCTATATTTTTCTCAAAATGATAGTGAAACTAATCGTCCATTTCGCGGCCCATGGAATGGCAACAAACTGACTTATGATGGCGCTTTACAGCAATTAAAAAGATATGACAGGTTCGGAGCAGTGACAACTCGCTTGTCGCGGAAGTTGTCGCTCATCTTGGCAAAGACAGCTTCGTGAAACACTTAGCTGACGGTTGCGTGACAGTGGCGAGATGTCGTTGATCTTGTAGTTATGACGGTTTCGAGAAACGGCCCCATGGTCCCCAAAACCCGGTGGGGCTGGCGGGGAGTGGGAGAGAGAGGGGGGGGGGTGCACAGACGAAATAATGAGTAGACACCCACCTAATGTCTCTAATTTTCCTCCCTAGTGGATTCTTCAGACCCCAAATCCACCCATAAATGTGTTGAGAAATCTAAGAGAATTTCAAGACTTATCGACTCCCTCCCCTCTCCTCCCCCCTCCCCCGCCAGAGAATTTTGGATCTGCCACCAGTAAATCGACATAGTGTCATACCAGGAAGGTGACCGAGAAAGAGTGGAAACTCACCTCACTGGGGCGGTATTCTGAACCCTGTGTTATCTCTAATATTGTTGTATCTTTGAAGATAAGATAAAGTTGGTATTCTGAAAATTGTTGTAACTTTTGTGTTATCTTTTGTTGTATCTTTTCTCTTATCTTATTGGCCGCGCCTGCGCTCATACTTTGGTGCGCTTGTAATTGTGCGTATTATTAATAAAGTGGCATTTAATCCTCATTTGCATATGCGCACGGGAGATAATATGTCGAGATAATTAGTATTCTGAAAGTTGTTGTATCTTTTATCTTATCTTATCTTGCATGGTATTTACAACAATATTTACAACAGGTAGGGGTTTTTGTATCTTTCGTGGTGATATAATGGCGGCAATATTTTTTGCCCAGAACCAACTTCGTGCCAATAGACGAGTTAGAAGAAGATTGGTGTTGACCGGAAACATCACAGATGATAACTTTCTAAGATATTACATGCTAGGATATGACGATTTTAATGCTCTCATCTTAACCAATATAGTGAAAGCGTGATTTGTCTTCATGATCCACATTCAACAGCGCATAATGATGACGCGCGTAATAAGTGCTCAAATAACTAATTACGCCCAAGATTAGTATGCGCTAGGCGCATCTTCAGATATGGCATAAAGTATTCCTATTGGTTGACCTACTTATCATGCTTATATAAAATAGATTTTGATTGGTAGGGTCCATAAAAATGGGCGTGTCATCAATGGTCAAAGATAAGATAGAGGCGGTCCTTCAAGAGATAACACAGGGATAAAACAATGTTCAGAATACCAACTCACAACCATATTAGGCTGTGTTATCTCTGGAAGATACAACAAAAGATAACACAAAACTTGCAACAATGTTCAGAATACCGTCCCTGGTCATTCTAATAACGTGTAATGCCTAGGTCACATATAAACCGGGCCCCGTACGATTTTCCCTACCCGGCGGCTTGCCGTGGATTTAGAGACCGTACGGGAACCGTCCGATTTTCTTTTCTACGGCATGTGTGGTCACATATTCTGCGGCGCCCGGGAGGTGCCCGGAGCAAATTGGTCGAGTGAAATGCAAGGAGCCCGTAAGGGTGCCGGCAGGATGCCGGCCGAGTGCCGGCCGGTAACCTTACGGGCTCCGTCCGATGAGCAGGTGTACCGATGGCTCCCGGAAGGTGCCCTGCCGGGGCCCGGCCGGGGTCCTCAAGGCGCCCGGCCGGGTGCCGTGCGGTGCACTGAACTACAGAGTGAGTCAGAAAAAATGTCCCACTTTTTAAAAGTTGTATTGTTTGAAGTATGAATATTTAATCATGGGTTTCATGATATATCTTGATAGAGTTATCCTCCCAGTACATTTAGGTACCATTTTCATTTGAATCTCTGCATGCATCACTGAATATCAGACAATCTTTACAAGACTGCCAGATCTCACTTGCGCCAAGTTACTGGGTGAGGAATAAAACAGTGCATTGAACAAAGACAGTCAGACACGCGCACACCCACACAAACCTACACACAAAAACAGACATACACACGCACACACAACATACACAACACACACGGTGACAATTGTTTCATAATTACCCCATTAAATATTCATACTTCAAACCATACAACTTTTAAAAAGTGGGACATTTTTTCTGACTCACTCTGTATGTGTCCTCTGGTATCCGCACCTCCTGTATTTAAAACTGCGTTGTACATTTCGTGATGCCGCCGTGAGGGACCCGCACGGGCAATATTAATTTTAAATGGCCCCCGGACGGCAGACGCCTGTTGTTGTGCATATCACCCGGGGCTCTTGAGGGGCCCGTGAGGGCGCCGTAGGGTACACTTACGGAACCCTTGGGCTCCGCAAGGCGCCCGTAAATATTTGTTATGAGAATTGAAGAAAAAAATCGTGAGGGGCCCGTCCGGGCACCATCCGGAGCCCGCACGGGACCCGTAAGGTGCCCCACGGGCTCTTTACGGGCTTTCTACGGGCTAACGGTCTGATAAAAACGCCGGGAGAATTGGGAGCAGCCAACTCAGCACCACGGCGCCCGTACGGCTTAGAAAACTGTCCCGGCGCCCGTAGGAACTTGACGGCAGCCGGGCGGACACCGGCCGGAAATTCCCAAAATGTCTGTTTTTACTCGCCGTACGGGCCCCGGAGTGTATATGTGAAAGCCCCATAAGTCTTGCCTTTTCTCTCTCTCTCTCCCTGTCTCTCTTTCTCTCTCCATCTCTCTCTCTTTCTCTCATATCCCTCCCTCTCTCTCTCTCCCTCCCTCCCTTCCCCTCTCTCTCTCTCTCTCTCTCTATCTCCCTCCCTTCCTCTCTCTCTCATCCTCTCTCCCCCCTCTCTCCCCCTCTTTCTCTCTCTATCTCTCTCTCCCTCTCTCTCTCATCTTCTTTTTTCATTCTATAATTCACATCCTTAAATCACTGGCATTTTTCTTTCACAGACTATCAGGACTCTTAAATAACTAGACAAAATATTCATAGTTAAATTCATCTCTTATATATATTTCCTTCTCTGAATTGTATTAATATATTCAATCATAATAATACAATATATAATAAAGGCAGCACATACAGGTACATTTATTTGTAGGTCCATGATTTAAATTACCCAGATCCTCTATCAGATAAAATATTTCCTCATCATGTAACTAAACAAAATACTCAAATTCAAATTCATCTCTTATAAATATTATCTTTCCTTATTTATATTAATAGATTCAGTCATAATAATACAATATGATATAAAGGCAGCACATACAGTTACATTTAAATTATCCAGGTCCTCTGCCAGAGAAAATATTTCCTCATCGACTGGCAAGAGGCAGGGTCACAAATACAATAACAAATACCTACAAATGTAATAACAAAATACAATGAAGAGCTTAATTCCAGAAGGAGCTAAATCCACTTTTGATGAACATTTAGTTATTGATATCAGCACACTGTTCACTTACCTACATTTTGGGAGCAATTATAAAAAAATGCACGTTCTAATATCACTTTTCCCAAGACGCCTGTACAAAATCTGGCAAACAATTTTTTTTTTCTCAGAAATTACAAAAATGGATTTAGCTCCTTTTGGAATTAAACTCTTCAAATACAGGAGCAGGAGACAAACAGACAAAGACAAAATCAAAATGAATAAATTAGAATAATAACAAAAACATCAAAATTTAAATAATATAATATGTTAATACCTATTGTATGATCTTAAATATGGAATGTAATTAATTTCATTTATTTCACTTTGGTTTCTCAATAACAGATTTCACCTTTTTTTTTAGCAGCAACTATAAGCTCCATCTAAATGATCTCATTGCCTGATAACATGTTTATTGCATTATTATTTAGTCATCCGACCATGTGGAAACTTTACACATACCTGGGTACATAAATTAACAATGGCTTGTCTTGGTGAATATTCGTAATAGGTAATAGTCTGTTTTTTGAAAAAATTGACCCTACATTTAATCATACTGATCTCATTCTCCTCCGTAAACTGCAATGGTCTTGCCAGTGTCATAACCTTTGACTGCAGACATTCTATTCTTGTTGCCTGCAATGTTCTGGTCAGTTTTATAACAGTAATAATAATAATAACAGTAGTAACATTTCTACCTTCAACCTTTCAGCCATTAATTTAATAAAGTCCAAGACAGAAGCCCATAATGAGAACATGCCTCGCATAAAAACAAATTATGGAAAAAGATGTCTTAGATATAGAGAATTCAAATTATGGAATGTAATCGGGAAATCCTCATCTGTAAACACACTCACAGCTCAACAATTTAAGAAGTATATTATCTACCATGACTGGAAACATATTATTACCCAAATGTACCCATACTGACTTTTCTTGTACACTGTATATCTCATGTATTTAATTGTTTATCTCATGTATGTTCTACGTATTTAATTGTTTAATTCTTTGCTTGTTTGTTGACATGATTTGTAACTGTTTTTTAGATGTGTGTGGACCCCTTTAAAAACCAACTTAAGTTGAAAGGGTAATCCACCCCAAATGTGGAAATAAATAAATTATTATTATTATTATTAATAATTAAGAAAAAAAAATGTATTTGATTGTCGTTCTTCATAATATTGCATCTATATCATTAAGTTATCACGGGCGGCGCTACAGTAAGAACACTCTCTCGTTGAAGCTAAGAACAATCTCTCACATCATAGCTGAGCACACGTCCCACATCAACTTCAAGACAAAGCGGAGAATCGACGTAACCCACGTTGATGCAGAGAACACCTTACTCTTTGTTCGCTGAAGCAAAACACCGTATATCAAGTTAACTCAAGTCTGAATAAAGCTTTATTTTTATTTTTGGAAGAACAATTATTTCTTTGAAATAAAAAGCGTTAGGTCTTGGGGCAAGACTGCCACACTTTGCTGACAGAGCTGAAGCTTTCTCAGGAGGATATGAAAGTTGTTAGCAAGATTATAGATAGCCTAAGAGAACATTTCTTAATGAAAAGGAATGTGCTGTATGAGCAACTTATGTTTCATTCAGCAGAACAACAGCCACAAGAGACGGTCACGCAATTCATGGAAAGGTTGGTAAACTGGCAAGCACCTGCAAGTTTGGAGACCAGCGACTGGAAGATCAGATGGTCAGATACACGTTGGTCATGGGCTGTCAGGATCAAGGAGTAGCCTAGAGCCAGATTATTCAGAGAAGATGAATGCTTGATGAAAAAGCATTTGACACGCTGAAGATTAGTGAAGCCACCACGCAGCAACTAAAGGTCATCACAGGCAGTGACCAGACATCACAAGAAGTGAACTTTGCCAAGACCAAGCACGCTAGTAAAGGACAATACCAACAACAATACAATCCAGATATGAAAGCAAAGTACACTGCCACAAGGGGTAACTCATGCCAGTAATGTGGACTCAAACATCAGAAAGGCACAAATAATTGCCCAGCATATGGCAAAGAGTGCTCAAGGTGCAAAAGGATCGATGCACCATTTCTCTAAAGTATGTAAAGCAAAGACTGAGATTGTGCATGATGGTGAGCAAGATCAGTGTGACATAGCAGAGATGACTGACGATGAAGAATCCAACTTCAGCCTGGAAGAGGAATATGTAGGTCTTCTCAAGGATGACAAATGGAAGGAAATCTTTGTCACAGTTGAGATCGGAGATAAGAAATATATTTTTAATTGTTAGCAGAGCTAACCGATTAGCATAAGAATGTTTAACAGGTGGCGATGAGCTGCGATGAGCTTGCAGAGCTCACTGACCTAGTTCGACACGCTGCAGGACGGACGTCTAATTGTTGCACTTCTTCTCTTCGTTTTTTGTGCACATTAATAGGCGGTAATGTGAAAATAAATTTAGATTATTTTACAATGTCGAATCAAGATATTGGGTGCTCTTACGCCGTCAGGTGTGAGTAACGCTATTAAAGAGGCCCTTGGCTCCTTTAAGCAATATAATTGACTCTTCTATTGCCAAAGTGAAAGAAGACAGCGAGAAGAAGCTTTCTGCCGCTTCCACAGAGAGCTATATGGCATAGCATTGTCTTGCTGTCGAAGCTTGGCGCACCCCAGGATACAGGTATATTATGTAACATGTACATGTATTGTTTTACAGATTATGCTATAGGATAGGAAGGCGAAACTGAAAATAATTTATTCATGTTTGAGTTGCGAATTAGGGAATAATATATAATATATATATTGAAAAAAAATATTAATAACCATATACCCAACATATAGCAACATGTTATGGTGCTTGGATGAATCGCTCACTTTGAGAAATTATTTTTTACCATGCATTGATACAAATGAGTCAATTTCCTTCAGATCAAACTAGCAACAAATTTTGGGGGTGGGGGGGGGGGGTATGTAAATTTGATTACTCATTTTTGCCTGTATAAATTTGATTTTCTCATGATTTAAATTTATTTGTACTTTTGTTTCTTTTTATTCTTTTTGATGAAGGATCATGTACATCTGATACTGGTAGCCATGGTGATCTGTCCTCAAGTTCAAATTCTATGGAACCTCCAAAGGTTTGGCAAGAAGCAACAGGGCTGATGGGCAAAGAGGAAGAGGACTCTGGTGGGTGGTACGATGAAGAGGAAGCAATGTGTCAGGAGTGGTACGATGCTGCAACAGGGGAAGAAGATGAAGCAATGTTCCACGAGTGCGATGATAATATCCCTGTTCCAGAAAGTGAAGTATCAGATGATGAAGATTGTGCCTCAGATGATAAGCCACTGTATTCTGGGGCTCCAATAACTGTAGCTGAAAGCATGTTACTAATATTAACATTGTCTCTTCGCCACAGAAACCAGTTCGGTGCCAGGTGGATACAGGAGCAACCTGCAAAGTAATGCCATACAGATTTTCCTGAAAGCACACTACCAGGAAAAAGATGCAACTGAACTTTATCAGGAGCTTTCCCCAAGTCGCCCAGGGAAAAGGAGAGTCTCCTCAAAGTTTTGTGATGCAGGCTCTCGATTAACGCCAACGGCCATTGTTGCATCACAGGAATCGTCAGTTGGACTCAGGTACGACCCTGCATTAGTACAAAACATGTTCTTGCGCTCTGTTGTCACTGGTTTGATGAACTACAACATACGCCAGGACATCAAACCCTGTCTGGATCCTTCTATCACCGATGAAGTTCTGCTTGGGAAGTTGAATGCTGCGGTTTACCTGGAAACCAAACGTCAGCAGAAGGCAGTCAACAAGCCAGCCACAAAGGCTTGAAGAGGTGACTACCAAGCCCACTGGTAAGAGAGTAGAGGAACCAAAAGATGTCATCAAAGCAATGTCAGCACATCTGGCAGAGTTGAAGGCATGCGTCATGGCTCTTCAACAAAGAACTCCAGCACCAGGACCGGCCTCTTCTGGAAATCGGCCTCCATGACCCAGGGGATGCCAGAGTTGCAGAGACATGGGACCAGGAAACGAATGCCGTCACTAGTACAAGTGTGGGTCGGCTGAACATTATGCTCCTGGGTGCCTTCAAAGGTTTCAAAGAAACGAGTAAGGGTTAACCCGAGGGGACAGGGTGTAGCCCAAGTTTTTTTCCCACAGAGAAGTCCCACAGAAAAGACACACAACCCTGGATGCTACATTGAACAGAGTACAGGCATTCCAGTTGAACTTATGAAAACGCCAGAAACTCATTCGCCTTGTCGGAGAACGATGTCTTATCAAATGTGCCATGAATTCACTGCCATCAAATCCTCTATGGGATACCGGAGCTCAGGTGTCAGTGGTGACAGAAGAATGGTGGAGGGACAGGTTACCAGAGGTACCCCCTTCAGGAAGTAGAAGACCTCATCGGACGTGAACTCAAGGTAGCAGCTGCCAACCAGACGGAAATGCCGTACATTGGATGGATCCAGATAGAATTGCAACTAACTACTAAGAGCCCTACGATATCAGTGCCTTTCCTTGTGTCGACAGATGACCTCCGGGAACCAATCATCAGTTCCAATGTTATCGGAGCGATAACACTAATATATGGTTCTTCAGATTTTGATATTGATAACTCAGTTGACAATAGTGCAGAAGTCTTTACCCTGCTCAGTAGTTGCTGTTTGAAGATGGTAAAACTAGCCATTTCGTGTTTACAGGAGAAAATTAAAATTTTACTTTGTATGTCTCATTGAAGAGACTACATGAGATCCCGCTCTTTGCACATGCGCACACAACGAGCTCGCTCCTGTGACTTGAAACTACAGAGAGTTCAAAGATCTCTGACCAGAGGACTGTCGGCCTTTGCGCAGTCACTTTCATCTCAGACAATCACAGTAACTCAGCAAGACTCTTTGGCATTAATCTGTGATGCCAATTATGAGTTGAATAGTTTGAGAAAAGAATTCATTAAGCCGGAAATGAACGCGGCTTTAATACAGCCATCTAATCTCTTCCTCTGCACTCTCATAAAATAAAGATCAAACTTTAAACGGTAAGTTCTTATTTGATCTTTCTATTTCTGATCAACTCTAACATCAAGTCTAATGAGAGATATGGTCACTATTAATCTTGTCTACAGATGAGAAAATAGAAAAAAAATTAAACGGTAATGATTTTTACTGTAGATGAAAACGTAATTCAAAATTTGATGAATATCCTAACATGTGCCTTAATTGGGTTACACAAGAGGTTTTCCCTGCCAATTTCCAAAATTTATTACCCAAATTGGTTGGAATTCATTGAAAAATGTTGTCTGCCACACAGGATTGGCATTATCCCAATTCTTATTCAGAGCATTCAAAATCATTTATTGGCAGTCACATTTGATTGCAATGTTCAAATTCACACATGTGTATCCAATTCATAAATGGGTATTTATTTTCAAATTGATTGTAGATTATCTGATTTATTTGCATGTCATCATTTATTATAATTATATCCTATCAAGTATATGGAATGCATCCGAATATCATTTTAAAGTATATCAGATATGTGTGCAAGCACTTGTAATGTGAGTTTAAGAGTCCAATTTGTTGAAGCTTGTTTAGGGCTAATTTACATAAACTCGCCTTGCAGAGCATCTCAAAGAATGCATGCCAAATCCTAACAGTGCAGACCGACAGACACAGGAAAGGAGTTAGCAACCAAATTTGGAATTGAGTGAAAGTTTGGAGGATCTTTCATTGTAATCATCTATTAGAACCAAGATATTTAACAGTTGTAAACACGATCACTACTATCGACATCACTACCACTACGCCTTACTTCTCTATATTTATTCTGGATTTGTTGAGACTGTCATCGCTGTTTAGACTTGAATAAAGGCACGAGCTAGTTTATACTGCAGAGACTGCGTCTTGTGTGAATGATTCAGTTTAGTGAGTTTACTACGTTAATCATTACCCTGTAGAAAGTTTCTCAGAAACAAAGCTACATCAGTTTACAACTTTTTATCATCGTGAAGGAGTTCACGACAATGATGGATGACGCATTGAAAGACAAGCCTTCGGAGAAAGCGCATGGATCTCTTTCTTATAGTCGATCAGAGGGGCAGATACGTGAAGCTTCGTCGGAGATGAGCCTCCAGAAGAAAGAATGAAAAACTACAGGCCCATTTCGAACATAAGGTTTGTAGCCAAGCTTATGGAAAGAGTCGTCTCATCACAGTTAGCCAACTACTTGGAAGACAACAGCCTTGGTGATCCTAAACAGTCTGCATATAGGAAAAATCACAGTACTGAGACTGCATTGGTGAGTCTTCAGAATGATATCCTATGTGCTCTGGATGATCGGAAATGCGTCATTCTACTGTCGCTAGATATGTCATCTGCATTTGACACTCTTGACCACACGATCTTGCTGACAAGGCTTCGGGATGAATATGGTGTCTCTGGCACAGCACTGCACTGGTTTAGATCATACCTGAGCAACCGACTATCACATGTGCGAATCAGAGGAGTGAAATCACTAGACACCAGGTTGGAGTTCGGTGTCCCGCAAGGATCGGTGATGGGCCCGCTGCTCTTTACGCTCTACTCGAAACCTGTATCTGATATCCTTTACAGTCATGGCATAGGCTATCATGTATACGCCAACGATATACAGGTGTATATACAATGCGACCCTTCTAGCCAGGACTCTGTTGATCATGCTGCATGCAGACTACGGGATGCAATGAGAGATGTCTACAGGTGGATGACATCCAACAAATTGAAACTTAATCAAGACAAAACTGAGTTAGTAGTCTTTGCTTCGAAAGTCCATCAACGATTGCTCCAGAACTTCACTCTAACTCTTCATGATGGGACTGTGATTAAACCGTCAAAGAAGCTGCGTATTCTTGGCGTCGTCTTTGACAACCTCATGCTGCCAGATGTTCACGTCTCAAATGTAGTCAGGACTGTCAAATATCATATCCGGAACTTATGCAGGATTAGAAAATATCTTGACGAAAGTACCACTCATGCTGCAGTCCGTGCCTTAGTTTTATCTCGTCTTGATTATTGTAACAGTTTGTTGAGTGGCACAACAGCAAAGAACATTCACCGTCTTCAGCTTCTCCAGAACCAGTCTGCACGCCTCATCTTCAAACAACCAAAGAGCACACACACCACGCCCTTGTTGAACTCTCTGCATTGGCTTCCTATTCAACAGCGAGTGCTCTTCAAGACCTCCACCCTTGTCTTTAAGTCGTTACACAATCTCTCTCCCTCATATCTTACTGATCTCGTTCATGTTAGGCACTCCAGTTACAACCTAAGATCCAACACTCGTACAGTTTTAGATACCCCAAGGTGTCGAACCAATGCTGGTAAGCGGGCATTCATAGCCACTGCTCCAAAATCATGGAACAATCTCCCAATTTTGTACAAACTGCTGATTCTCTAATGACTTTCAAAAAACACCTCAAAACACACTTGTTTAACTAATGCCCGCTTACCAGCACTTGTTCTTGCTCTTCTATTACCTGTCTTACCCTTTATTTTGTTCATTCCTATATTGTTACATACATGTCTGTTGTTAAGCATCTTTCTATTTTGTTAATTGTTCATTGTATATGTTAATTAAGCGCTTTGTATCTACTTGTAGAAAAGGCGCTATACAAATGTTCATTATTATTATTATTATTAAGTCGCGACTGTGAAACGGCCTTGTAAGGGTTATGTTGGAAATCTGGCAAAGCAATACAAGGAGCTTGAAGTTATGATGTCAAGTTATAACAACGTTAACGCAGCCAGGCGGAAGTACTGACAGCTAAAGAGTACATATTTGCTGTATCAACATAAATTCAGCGAATACTACAAAAGGTTATCTAAGGATGATAGGGCTGCATCAAAGGAACAATTTGAGTCGCATGAGAGCAACAAGGCTGAGTTCGACAAGCGAATGATGGAGTGGGATGCTGAGGCTATGAAGATGAGGCAGTCCTTGACGACTGAACCAGACGAGGCGGAGGCAGATAAGGTTTCTGTGAGGTCATCGGCGTCGAGGGGGAGTAGGTCTTCGAAGCACAGCAGCAGGAGCTCATCATCCTCTGCAAGACTGAGAGACGCCAAGGTCAGAGCTGAGCTGGCGAGACTCAAGAAGGAACCGTTAGTAAGAGCTCAAGAGCTCAAACGAGAGCAGTTAAAGTTAGATGAACAATTATCTACAATGCAGATAGACAATGAGATAGTAAATGCTGAAGCAGAAACTAGATTGCTATAAGAAGAAATCTTTGATGAGGGTAACAGTGTAAGGGATCCTCAGGTGAAGAATGAAGTGTTAGATGTACATGTAAGTGAACATAACAATCCTGTACACAAATCTGGATTGAATCCGAATGCACCAGTGTGGGAAGAAAGTAAGTTAAATGCCGGTAATGATGTTTGATGTAAAGGTAATGTTCAAGATTTGAATATGTCTCAAATGTTTCGTGCCATTAACCTTTGCTGTTAATTTACCCAAACCTGATCTCTCTACATTTGGTGGTAACCCCATAGAGTACAGGAGCTTCATCAACAGCTTCGAGGTCAACATCGCAGACAAGGTAACCGATGACAGGGCGAGGTTGACCTACCTGGTACGGTACTACTCCGGCAAGGCTCGAAGTAGTATCGAGAACTGCATAATAATGGCTCCTCGTGAAGGATATGCAGAAGTTAGACGGATACTGAGGGAGCAGTTTGGATAACCCTACGTCGTCGTCGTCACCACCGCACACATGACCAAAGAGGAGCGGACGAGGCACCACAAGTACTCTAATGAAACCAAGAAACCTGCCAAGGACGGATGTCAACAATTCAAGGCGGAATCCATAGGTGAGCGCAAAGATTATGTGAAGGAGAACAGCTTCTGTTTCGGGAGTCTTCGTCAAGGACACCTCAGTAAGGATTGTACGAAGAGACACACATGCAAAGTGTGCGGCAAGCAACATCCCTCCTCCCTCCATGAGTGGCAGCCTGAGGCAAGTCAAGAAAACAAAACTGATCAAGCCGCAACCATATCCCATAAGCTGCACTTTGGAAAAACAACAAGTACATCGATGATTGTTCCAGTTTGGGTCGCTTCAGAGCAATCCCCATCAAAGGAGATCTCAACGTATGTGCTGCTAGACACACTTGAGTGACACCTCCTTCGTCCTAGAAGAGGTAGCACAGAGCCTAGGTGTTCAGCGACAGCCCTTGAGACTACAATTATCTACCATGACATCATCAACCACCATCCAGTGTCCAATCTGTTAATAAGAGGCTCAAGAGTCGTGACCAAGATGGTGAGGAACTTTGTGATCTGCAGAGTTGTTCGCAGACCCCAAGAAGAGCAGAAGATGGCAGACCTGCCCGAATACCACACAAAGGAGCAGGTAGCTAACCTAGAAGAGTCTGTAGAATTCAACTCTTCACGACTCGACAAGGTGGAAACAGAAAAAATTCCACAGCTATAGATGTTTTGCTTTCAAAATTAGCAGAAATTGAGAAGAAAATGATTCGTTTGGAAATCCACGAAAGCCAAAGCCCAAAGCGGCCCATAGATTTTTACAGCAACGTGCAACACACGTTCAGAATAAATTACACCAAGATAGCTGCTAGTATTTTTTTGGAGATTGCAGACAAGATTGTTATTTTTGGCAGAATGGTAAATCCAAAATGTACTTCAAGATAACCATTTGGACTGTTCCTGATAACTTTATATAGATGCAAGAGCCACAGTGGTACGTGTACTTTATTGTTAGTTATCATACATATACATGTATGCTCTAGCAGAATTATGATGATGTGACGTTGTTTATCTTGCATTACATTTGGTGCGCATAACACGTGTTAAATTGAGTTGATGTAATTGTGTGATGTAAAGATGGACAGCACACATTGAATAATTTGCAATCGCAAATGTTTCTAATATGTTGTATTGAAAGTTTTGAAACCTTAGAAAGTATTTTGATATGGCTAAAAGTATGCTATCATTTGATAGATGATAATTGATAATGGATCATAGGTAATCATGGTAACAGTGATAACTATTTACTCAGTCACTTGTGATAATAATAAGCTTGATTAATCATATGCAAATTGGAGATGTCATGGAAGTTTACTTCAATTATAAACTCTGTAAAAAGAAGATTTAAGGTGATAACATGATGCATTTTATAAAGTAAGCTTATTCACATGTTTTTTGAAAGCCATTACTATAAATAAGCACGATACTTATCATTGTTTGCCATGTCTGTTTAAATGTTTATAGTTCCTACGGCTTAGGTCAAGGGCCA
>JAVYIG010015753.1:0-34439 GCA_035222895.1 Strongylocentrotus droebachiensis | reverse complement strand
GTGTATCTTTGTTATTTGTCGGTCTTGAAGGCTGTCGGGTGTGTTATACTAGGATTAACCCTAAAACTATACTAACTATTGGCTCCATTTATTTCAATATCTTTTTAAAAGTAGTAGTCTGGTTCCCTCATCAGCCGTATCATGTCTGGTACAATATTTCTCATTTGCATTCACTGTGTTAATCTATTCTCGTCATGGAAAATTGAGATATTTATGTTTAAACAAATAGATTTGTTGCATTGTGTCAAGCTAGCTGGCTTGATCATACGACAATTGATTCGTGCTTTATTAAGCCCGATATCATTTGAGTTGAACATTCAAACTTTAAAGTCCTCATGACCGAGAATGTGAGTAGTCATATGAATAATAAAATATATATTTCCAGGGATTGCATGCTTCATTGGAAGGGAAAAGGCTAAATCGGCTCAGAATCGTAGTACGTAACGTCAGTAGAGCGATTGTCTACGTGTTGAAGCCGATTCGGCTTTTATTCTGTCTAGAAGAGTTAACGAACTGGAATTCGAGTTGTTAATATTCTACTCACTATTTAGAACCTAAATTGGGAGGATAGAGATTGTTTATATTTCCATATCAATTTATAACGGCCCTTTCTACGAAAATCAGATCGCAGGAGAATAGTGTAGTGTGCCCGGGCTTTAGTGTAAAGGTTGCAACCAGGATCCTCCATGGCCTGGTTAGCTTTGTGATTAAGGTTAGGTATAGTTAGTATTCACGTAAGTTACAGGGTTGAAGCATGGACCTAGGAGGTCCATGGTTGAAGTTACGAATTCGGTTATAGGGTATTGACCACGGAGGAACGTCACCGGGGTCAACATTTCTACCGACTGAACAATAGACGGAATGATTATGGGTCGAGTGCCTCGTCTAGAATTAGGTCGAAGTCACGGAGATAGTATAGTCACATCTCTGAAAAGTAAATTAAATAATAAAATAAAGATTATACACTAGCACTCTTCTTCCGATAAACCCCCCCCCCCCCAAAAAAAAAAAAAAAAAAAAAAAAATTGTTAAGATGTGTTGCGAAGACAAAGGTCGGGTCCTTGGCTTGAGTGTCCACCAATGGTAAGAACTCAATTATCGTTTGATAAGTCGTGTAAACACAGTCTTGACACACGTGCACTCCAAAGATGATCATTCATTGTCAGAGATGACAAGTAGACGGAACTATGACGCGTTGTGTGCAAAGTCCAATGTGATATCCTAAGGGTGTACTTTAATAGGCCGTTTTGATAATGTAACCCAATTATTATTAAGTGTCTCGATACGAATTATTTCATTTACCTGTTACGAATAAAAAAAAATCAATAGTCAGCTGTAATTGCAACACAAGGTTTTGCAATCTATTGTTTACAACAAATCTAAAATTTTGCCTATTACTATTAAAGAGACACCCTGGGACACCCGACAGCCTATGCTAGCCAATATAGGTATCATGAAATAAAGGATCAGGAACGTTGGCTTAAAGGCACACTGTCCTACTTGTAGCTACTTGCTCCCTCTATATAGAAAACTTCCCAAATCGGTGCCTGTTGGTCCCCCATGATCCTCTTTTTCTTATGTTAAATGAGAGCTGAGTTAATGACATAACCACCTGTCACAGTGACCTCGATGGCTCGCTGTGTGGTCTAATCCCTTCTAGCTGCAGTAGTAACGCCTACCTTTAAGGCCGATAAGACCGGCATGTCAGTCTCGATGTCTATCTTTTCAGGAGTCCCACCAGACGGACCAATGAGGGGTCGGTCTTTGGGCCATTGGTCTCGTGGGTTGTCGGTCTGTAGGATGTACCAAAAGAAATACCAGGCAATAGGCGTGCACACGGCGGTGCTTATAAAGCGTTTACCACGGAAGTGTGTAAGCACTATAACAAACGAAATACAATGATATATTACATATTAAACATAACAAAAAGAAAATGCAAATAAACCTACAAATTACAATACATATGAAATATACATCAATGTGAACAGAGTAAGTTAATCATCAATAATCAATTATGCCATTATGCTTATAACGATGTCATCATTACTTCACCAAGAAAATCTAATATGAATTGAGTCTCATTACCATGTACTCTTCAAGATATTAGAATCAGGTTTGGGTTCAAACCTCTAGTTTTTTCAACGAGCCATAGTGACGTAGCGGGAATCCCGCTATTTAGGTGTGGGGAGGGGAGGGGGTTGCTGGGTTTTAATGGATTTGCTACCGGTATTACTCAGTGAATAAAGTGCCGATTTAAAGACCAATGGGAGGTCGCCTTCTTTCATCGCCATTTCCCATTCCCCCTAACCCTTTATTTGTATCTCTTGTTCTCTTTGTGTTCTTATCCCCATCATTTCACAACTATTTACCCACCCTCATTATATGGAATCAAAGGAAGAAATGGGATTGTGGACAAAACCGCAGTGAATGCAATTCACAACGGATCCACCAATTAATCTTTCTGCATTTCCTTTTTGCGAACAAAGCAACGAGGACTATCAATTTCATCAGCATTCTCCATAATTTATATAGCCGCCGAACCACATACATCATGTACATCGGCGTGGGTGAGGGTCTTTTGGTGTAGGTTTAACCTTATGTTTAGCTGACCGATTTTCGGACCCGATTTCGCTTGGTTCAATAACCACAGAGCAGACGCCATTATAGCCTCTATAATAAAGAGGAGATAGATTACGATGATACAGATTATGATAATATAATTAGGAGGTTTTAAGAATAGTTTGCTTTGATATAAATTTGATCAGATGCTTTTCAATGTCGAGGTCATTCCACATCAATATTCCTGTTCTCAAACCTGTGAATTTTCTTACAATTTTCAAGGATAATGAAAGGTCGTCAGAGGAAACAAGCTTTCGAGTTGTATCTTTGCTACAAAACGCTCTAACGTCATTGAAAAAGTAGGTTGGTTAAAGGGAAAGTCCACTCCAAAAATAACTTACTTTCAATAGAGGCAGAAAAATCAGACAAACCAATCAAAAAAAACTTTGAGCAAAATTGGATAACTAATAATAAAGTTATGAATTTTGAATGACATGAAAAACTTTGAAAATCACAAAACAAATGGACGACTTTAGTTATATTGATAGTAATATGTTTTTATGTGGATGCAGTAATATAGAGCAACTTTTTTTTTGTTAAATCATGACAAATTTGAATTTTGATAAAGCATTTATATAAAAATCAATGATTATGAATATAAAATATTCAGAAAATAGTATAAATTCTTCAAAGTTCATAAAAGATTTTGAAATGTCATGCACGCAATATGATGCAACCATAAAACCTAGGCAAATTAAGGCATGAGGAAATCAAGTTTTGGGGGATAAAAAGGGAAATGAATGGGATAAAAATCACAACTTCCTTATCAGTTTTCTGATTTTATTCAAATTTGTTTTGCAAAAAACAATAAAGTTCGTAAAGGTAATAACTTGTATTTTGCTCTATTTTGACCAATTTGCTGAAAATTTCGCATATGTTTTTCGAATATACTGTATAAGGCTTAAACTTAAGCGAACGTTATATCATGCATTGGGGTTATATAGAGCCAGAAGGATGTTTTACGTTGTTCTGTGCCCTTCTCGCTTTCAGTAGATGGCATGAAACTGGTTCAATGATGAGAACGACACGACCTCGTTTCCACTTTATTAATCTTTTCAGTATTATTCACATATTAATTGGCATGTCGTACCAAAGTTTGTCATCGATACGACTTGTCTATTCGGGTCAAAATTCAGAAAAGGAGAAAAATGGAAATATGAGCTGCGAAAACAATGAATTCGAAGAAACGCGGAAAAGATGATCCTATAGAAATCCCTACTCTCCCATATTTGAAGCAAATAGAGACTTTATAGATGGGAGGTCATACGTTTCTAGGTCTCCTTGATGCATGATTTGATACCAGACCCACTATCCTTCTCTGACTTCTTTTGCTCGTGAAATGGAACAATTATCATATTAAAGTGACTCGGTAACATTTTTGAAGGTTGATGAAAAATTTTGGTATCAAATGCTATTTATTACATTCCTACTTTTATATATATCTTTTGTTTCAATGTTTCAATGGTGGTGAATAAATAAATTCAATTCAATTCAAATTCAATTCGATACTACTGTACTAACCCTCTAACATGCAAAATATCCTGAAAATTGTTTAAAACCACAAAGATATTTATGGTTTTCTCTGGAGGTGTCACTGTGCTTCACCCTCAAACAGTAAATTCTCCCATCCATTTTTGAATTTTCTGTCATCTGAACAATGTTACCAAGTCCCTTTAAGGTTGAACCAGAACCATCCGCTATGGTCAGTCTACGATCTGTCGTTTAGGTGATCCGACATTTGTTCCGGCGACATTTTATTTCGTCATAAGTAAAGGCCAGGGTTAAGGTTATGGTAAGGGTTGCGATTATATTTTAAGTTAGGTTTAGGGTAACGGTTAGGTATAGTGTTAGGTCCAGATTTGAAGTTTGGAATTCGGTAAGAGTAAGAATTTGTCGTACCTCGTTTAGCCCGATTGGAAATCTTTGTTGCTGTTCTTGTTTTTGGTGTTTGATATAGCACCATGGCCAGATAAATAATTTGCTGTCGTCTGTTCATCTTAAAATTAATTTGTACACTCTAAAACTAAATTGTTAAATCTCAATTTAAAAGGGCCGAGGAGTGACCACTCTTTCAAAATGTCAGATTGTAATTTTTAACATGCTTGATTCAACCTTTATAGTGTTGGATCCAGCATGTTAAAAGTGGTAATCTACCATTTTGAAAGAGTGGTCACTTCTCGGCCCTTTTAAATGGTGATTTAACATGTCACTTTTTTAGAGTGTAAGGAGGTTCCATCTGTCTGTGAAAAGAATGACGGATGTATAGGCCTACAAAGGAATAAATAATTGTCTATTGTTTTTTTTAAATAATTTTGTTCCAATATTGAAATAAAAGTGCTAGTTCGGTATCAGTAATGCGGTGGTCACATCCCGCCGTACTTGCAAGTGCGTGCTGTCTACGTGCAAAAACGTGGGCAAAATTTGGGAATCGGTACGTGGTGAGTACCGCCTCCGTACGGATTTGGGAGCACGCAGACACACCGTAGCACTTTTAGTGCACGAGGAACTTTCGCTGCGTTCGGGCTACCGATTCACCCCCAGTGCGCGTGACGTGCGTGCCCGGTACTGACAACGAGCGCACAACGCACTGACTCCGTGCGTTTTTAGATTTGTTTCCCACGGTCACTTGCTCTACGGAAGGCGCACTTAGCACGTGCGTGCTGCGCACGTGATAAGTGTTTGGTCCGTGCTTACTCGCCACTTCCCCAGTTCAACTTTCTAATGAGCACGCAGAACTCACGTGGACCGTACCGAGTAAGCACGTGCTCCGCACTTACAACGCACGTTGTGCGCACTGATTTATGCAGTATACAAAAGCCGAGCCGACGGAAGAGTGCCAACATTTCGTCTCCAAGATGGCGCCGAAGAAGACACAAAATAAGGGGTCAGCTGCATCTGCAGCTCCAAAGGCAGCGGATTAGAAAGCCAGAGAGGACCAACTTCAGAAACGGGCCGCGGAAGATGAGAGGGCCAGAGAGGAAGAGGAGAGGAGGAGCGAAAAAGATTCAGATGGTGACGCCAAAGAGTGTGATCATGAGGAGGGCCGTGCTGCTGGTGGATCGGAGAAGGGGTCACATGAAGAAGGGGGTGTGACAAAGGAAAAGGCCAACTGGTCGTTCTCGGTGCTGGGAATCCAATGGTGTTGTTCTCCAGTGCCCCCCGGAGGGTGGACTCGTTGAACACGCATGCGTCTGAGGAAGAGCCGTTGGCCCCCACCTTGCACCACAAGAAGGAATAGTTAGCATCCACGATGGCCAGGAGCACCACAGAACAGAAGCGCTTATAAAATTGTCATAGAGCGATCCACTTTTATTTGGCTTCTTGATGGCGATATGTTTCCCGCCGATCGCCCCACAACAGTGGTGAAAGTTCCATCGCGTTCCAAACTGGCGGGCGACGGCTTTCCACTCGTACTGTGTGGAGGGCATGTTGAACATCTCCTCCTTATATTCCTTGTAGATGGCGGTGCAGACCTCCGGTACGAACGTTGATATGCTGTTGTGTGCCACCCGGAAGTCGTAGGCAAGGGACCTGTAGCTGTTCCCCGTCGCCAAGAAGCGAAGGGTGATGGCCAGCTTCAGGCCAGGCCCAAGAGGGCGGCGACTCCTGAAACATATAATGTATTAATATCGTTTGGGTGGCCAAGAAAGAGTGCTACAAAACTGACCCTTAATTACAAAGACATGAATGACTGAATACAATTATTGTTTATAGTATTTGATAGAAAGACACTTCAAGTTTTATTTGCCACCAAAATCATCAATTTTCATGAAGGCGTTCTGATTCTATGGCCATTTTACTGAAAAGTTGTGATTTGCAAAATTTGCTCCTTTTGTCAGAGAAATCATTCTTAAACGAGCGACCGGAAGCTTCCAATAGAAATAAGACAACATTTTAAAGCAAATACAAAGCAAAACCAAGATTTGTTATGGCAGAAATGAAGACACACACCTTGGGCACTAGGTGATTCGAGGGGTTACTCGGTGCAGGAGCTCGGCGAAGAGATTGGGGTCCATTCGGATGTATCCGACATAGTCCCCCCGCGATTCACGCTCTAGCTCTTGGAACAACGTTTCGTACTGCCCGAAAAGCCTCCTCCTCTCGATCCATGGGCGAACCCACCATCTCCTGCGTCGGCGTCTCTGTTGCCTTTCTCTCTCCCGTATCAAGGCAAGTAATACCACGTCGTGTTCATGCGCTGCCACTTAAAGCTGTTCTTGCAGCATCAGAACCCGGAGTCTCTGCGGTGGAATGGGCGGCATCTTGAGGCAGCAGCAGCTGGGACTTCTAGAGAAAATGGGAATGTCGTCCTATATACTCCGATATACCCCGACTCACTGAGTTCATCGCACGTGCACGCACTTACAACGTGCGAGTGAGTAAGGACACCGTACGTGAGCAGCACGTGTAAGTACGGCCTCCATAAGATAACGTGGCAACCGCACGGAGACCGTACGTTGTAAGCACGTTGTAAGCACGTTGTAAGCACGTACAACGCACTTACCACGTGCGCAACGTACGATGCACGCAACCGCTCACGGCCAGGCGTGGCATGCGGGCCACGTACTTACACCGTGCGTGTGACGTGCTTTGCCGGTACTCCCTCCCTGCCTTTGCCACTCCCTCCCTACGTTTTCAGAAAACGTGGCGGCCGTGGCCTCCCCAAAAACCGTACGGACTAAAAACACGCACGGTGGGATGTGACCAACGCATAAGTTGATTCAATACCACGTCGGAACCCGAACCATTAAGAAATGACGAAAATTTCATTCTGGGCTTATATGGGGTAACAAGGAGTGTCGTGGTCGAGTGGTTTAAGGCGCTTGACTGTAGATGCGAAGGTCGAGGGTTCGAATCCCGACACGGCACTCATAATCCTGTGGCAAGATATTTACCTGCACTTGCTACTCTCCACCCAGGTATTAAATGGGTACCCGGTAGGATGCGAAAGTTCATGTGGTTGGATGAGCAAGTGTGCGCTTGTAAAATGGCGACTGACTGGAATGCTCCCCAGGGAGCGGAACATGTGCATACATTGTGTGCGGGTAAGCCTGAATCCGATGACCGGGGTAATAATATATCTGTAAAGCGCTTAGGCACATCGTTGTATCGATGTATTGGGCGCTATATAATAAAAGCGGAATATTATTATTATTATTATTAACAAAGAGTTGTACAGTACAAATACCAAACTGAAACCGGAAGGCTTGTTTTAACCTTGGGATTCTCCGACAATCCCTTTAATCCCCACGTCTGACCTGACGCACTCGTCACTCAACCACCGACACGATTTGTTGTACATTCGTGCCCGAGTTTTCCGTCTCAAATCAAAAGAAGTTGCGGTCAGGAGGGAGAAAAATCTAACGGGACGAATTCGTGATCGGACAATCACACTTGTCTAGCATTTCTACGAAAGACAGGGTCTCTATCGGACTTGGTTCTGTCATCGGTTTGGTCAGTTTGGGGTCAATTTTGTCTAAATGAGGCGGATCTAGGGCAGTCCAAAAATCCAGCGAAATCTCGGATTCTGGCCGTCAAGCTGTCACGGAGGGGACTTTCGTGTCGTCTGCGGATCGTCTGCGGGATGCACACGCGCACAAGTTTGACGTGTTCTTTATCCAAACGTTCATTCATAAATTCTGACGTGGGCAGACAAAGGTCAAGGGTAAGGTGCTCGCGTGGACGGACGATGTGGGTCAGGAGTTGAATGTCCTTGGGCGATGCTGGGAGGAAGGGATGGGTAGCTGAAAGGGGAAAAAAGTACAAATAGCCGAAAAGTCGATCGTTTTTACCAACGTTGAGGACGACGAAAAGAGAATGAGATCGAATCGGAAGAGGGAGGTGGAAACAGTGACAATTCAAGAGCTGTATTATTGTTTTCGGCTTTAGTAGACGAATAATTAATTCCACTGGTTGACTAGGTGCCAGGTGAAATGCAGGTCAGCTTTTGCGCAATTCCTTTGTTCACCGGCGTTCATGTATGATGGACCCTGTCCGACATCGTCGTCAAAATCATCGTGCCGTAAACTAGGTGAAACCACACTCAGTCATCTTTACAATTAAGTTGTAAATCCTTTAAGCAAATAGAACGCGTAAAAATGGTATCATGTTAAAGGTACTATGTCCCATTTGCAGGCCCAAAAAATGAAAAGGTTAAATTCTTACGGCATTTGAAAGATTATACTAATTTAGAACTTCCCTGAGAAAAAAAGGGGGCTTGAAAATGTCTTAAGTGGGAAAATAATAATTATTAGTTGACGAATAGACTTAAGAGCTATAGAGCCTAGAACAATGGTCTGAAAATCAGACTAGTACTTACGGGCTCTATAGCTCTTAGGTCGATTCTACAACTAATAGTCGTTAGTTTCCCACTTAAAGACATTTTCAAGCCCCCATATTTTAAGAGAAGTTCTAAATTAGTATTATCCTTCGAATGCCGTTGGAATTTAACTTTTTCATTTTTTGGGCCTGCAAATGGGACATAGTACCTTTAAATAACCATGAATTATTTTGATTTATTATTTTCTCACTCTACGCTCGATGGCTTTACATAAGGAGATAGTGCCTACATGTAGATACTGTGGTTAAACAGTGAACAGTTTTCAATGCATTATAAGCAGATGATGTCAGTGAGCTTGAAAAAAAGTAGGTCAGACAATTTGAACCGTCTCTATCGAAATTAGTGCCATTGGTTTATAATCTACCCACAGAAGTATCTTTTTTCAAATTTGCGTCTCTAGTTTTTTACATCTCATTTTTGTATATGTCTAAAAAATGCAGTCTTTCTTTAAAAACACATGACTTTACAACCCGATTGAAACCGTAAGCGTTGAAATACATGAACATGACACAGCACCTGATATATGAAGAGGAAGAACGAAAGGAAACTGGGGGGAATGGTTGGCACTACTGGATGAGTTGCCTTTCCCTCTTCTTCTTTTCCGTTTTTTCTCCTTCTGCTTCATATGTTTTTCTTCTACTCCTTTTTCATCTTTTTCTTCTTCTAGTATTCTTCGTCTTGTAATTCTTCGTCTTCTCCTTCTTCATCATGTTCACCTCTTTTCTACTGTTTCTAATCTTCTTCATCTCCTTCTTTTAGCTGTTCCCTTGTTTGAAACCGCCACACCAATTGCAAACCAGTGCGTCCAGTCATTAAGACAGAAATCGACCAAAGAGAACCTGACGACAGAATTCGATCAATGCTTTTAAATGAGGGTTTTGACCCCATTTTGACCGCTGTAACCCCCATCTCTCACGAATTCTGCGGGTAAACGGCGAAAAAGATTAATCACTGACGAAACTTCATCTTTCTCGTATGCGGGTATAAGCAGAGAGTGACGTTCCTCAGTATATGTAGAAGATAAAGAAGAATATGAAGAAAAAAAGCAGAAGAGGAGCAGGAAGAACTACTCTGTTGAAAGAAATCATGAATAAATAAATAAATAAATAAGAAGGAGAAGAAGGAGGAGGAGGAGGAGAGCGGATAAAATGTTCTCATACTTCCTTGAATCTCCGAAATTGCACGTTCAAAACATATCAAACACACCACCATATTAGAATTATGTGAATATATACATGTATTTAAATAGTATTTACATGTGTGTATGACCTTCATGAACAGCTTCGTCAACGACGTCGTCGTGCGATTTACTGGCGAAAGTTTATGAAATATTATGTACAGAGCAAATAGGAAAGGAGCGCAAGATACGTCACAGTGTTGCTAATTTGTGTTTGATTGATAGCAACTTTAAAAAGTCATAACTTTCTTATTCTTAATCGACATTTGCTCAAACATTCACTGGCCTGTTCCTCTCACTTTCCTGCTTCTATCAAAGCCAGCTAAGTATCAGGGTCGACTCCCCCTCCTTTTGTTTTTATGGTACAAAAATCAACGGGGATAGTGCGTTTGGTGTAAAGATTACTGTTTATCAGTCTCCATATCGGTGTATAGATGGACACGTGTGTGTATGTGACCGTTATCAATGACCTTCACATTGAAGAAGAAGAAGAATAATTCTTCAATTTCGGCTCAAAGGAATTTGAAAGATGGGAGCAATTGTTAGTCTAATTGAAATAAATTTTGGAACAAATTAGCCGTGAAGAAGAAGACGACGTAAAAGCAGGCGGTCTTTACAAACATTTAAAGCGAGTAAATCTATGTGTAAATACTGAGATATTAGTCATATCGCATGACCTAAATATTTAGTACATTTATCATAATATGACATGAACTACTTTGATTCTTTCATTGTTTCTCTGAGGCTTTTCGTGACGACATGCGTGATTGGTTTCCAAAGAACAGTGAATACCACGCGGGCGGCTATGGTCTCAATTCCTCGTATGTTGTTGAGGGATTAGGGGGTACATGGGTGTGTTGAGGTTGAATATGGGTCAGGCAACAAACTAGATCATAACGCTCTTTTATGTTGTTGTTGGAAAGTACACACTCATCGTAAATACTACCAATGCTGCAAGTAATCCCCGACCCAAATCGTAAGATAGGCTCTTAAGTTAAGATCCAGTTCATTCACAAAACTTCTACCCGTTAAAAGTTTGACTTGGAAGGACCACGATGATTGACTCGTAAATACGAAAGTGGGACAGTCGAAATAAGTCACGTCCATTCACTGGGCGATGTCGATGGAATAGTCTATTTGGAGAGAGGGGTGACTATAATTACGAGGACCGAACAAAGTTCAAGATTGTAAATCTAGTTTTCGAGTCTTGTTTGAATCTGGGTTATTATAACGTCAAGGTCGTGTTGATAATAGAGCAGCGATATAGTTACCCAATTATTGAGTGAAACTCAATCAAGCCTAAACATTACATTTTCATCCGCTCAACAAATATTTGCACCAAACCGCTTCTTCCATGTCTACCTTGATAGTGTATTTATTTGTTTATCCTTACTACCAGTTTCTTATTCAGTGTGTATGATTCATTTGCAAAATATCGGGTCATATCGATAACCTAATTATTATAGTGACATCATTTCTGGTAGAATGTCATGGAATTTGGATGCTGTTACAGTTAGCAAAGTTTGTTTCTGTTTTAAAAGCACACATTTGTTCATATCGTTAGGTCATGTACGATGCTTTGTAGTGGTCTCTTGTAATGATCATCGACTATGTTCGACATAATTACGTAATCCTAAGTTGACTATTTCTACAAATCGCAAGTTTATCGCCCCCTACCTTCCCTCCTCTCTGTCTCTTGTCATGTCAACACTCAATACAAGAACAACAACAGCAGCAGCAACAACAACAACAACAAGAATAGCAACAACAATAATGAACAAGTGTTGTGTCTAAATGTTATTTCTCTGGGAGCGCCGTGGTATATTGGTGAAGTCTCTTGGCTCTCATACGAGAGGTTCCAGGTTCGATCCATGCTCGTTCTTACATCCTTGGACATCTTTGCCCATATTTGCTCCATTTGGGCCTGATGAATTAAATGGCATTAGTCCCAACTATTGAAAGGGCACTCTCATTTTTTGTGTAGGAGGCTCCTTTTTCCTTTCATTTCCCATTTCCTCTTTCGTATTGTCGTTTAAATTGTTTTCCATTCTTTTCATTTCTTCTTCGCCATTCGATTGGAGGCACGTATCCCTGTGCTCCATTTAGCCTTGAATCTGGTAAAACAAATTTGATGACGCGAATCACAGTTGGTGTTCTTAAAGATAAACTTGAGTTCTGGTAAATATAGAAGATACATCAGTCTCACAGAATCCAACGAAACTTAAACTGAATGTTTAAGATTACAAATAAATGACATTTTCCAAACAATTTTGGTCGAAAATGTATAGTGACTGAGTAATGAGCATAGAAAGCTATGGAAATCCGGGTAAGTAGGCTTGACACCATGTGCAAATGGGAGTTGTGGTTTTTATCGAATATGATGCCCAGTAAATTTTGTGTGCGTTTATTTTTATTTCACTTAGTTCAAACAACCAATCTACTGCAGGATAAACAATCCCGAAAAAAAATCACTGCAAATTTCCCTCAAAATACGATACACATACCAGATCTCAAGAATAACGTCCACTAGACAAGATGACATAAGCAACTAGGCGTACAATACGGGAAAGACGGGATGGGCCCCATGAAAAAAAATGTTTATGACAAAACTAGAATTTTCTTCTCACTTGCAACATAAAACTTGAAAGTTGATATACGGGCGAGAAACGTCACCCCCTGCGAAAGTGTGCCCGTACACATATGGATGATAAGTACAGAAGCGGTAGCGGATCGAGACGAAGGGGACAGTGCCCCCCTCCCCCCACAAAGACACAGACACCCCCTTCCACACCGTCAATATCGCCCTGGATCTGCCACTGGCATTCAGTTTTCACAGAGTTTTGAATGAGAACCCATGCAGCCCCATAATAGTGCACTTATAAAATCGCTCCTGCACTATTTATAAATTATCACCACAATTTCATCTGATTCCTATTTGTAGAGACATCATAACAGCGAGCTAAATACGGAATGCACCACTAAAGCCACATTGACGCATAATTATGCCTCCAATTAGATAACAGCCATTTTATTAAAGTTCAAGCGCTGTATTGAATTAAAGATATTTTTTCCGAAGCCAGAAATTGAAGAGTGGCGCGACGATTATAATGCCAGCTAATCCACGCCTACAAATTGTTTTCCTCTTCTCTTTTCATGCAAATATAACCAGGAAAACCTCGGCGCACAAAGTGAAGCAAGTGCGTTAGAACATTTTAGTCTGATTCGGCATAGACTGTTAGCAGCATAAAAAGCAAGAGGTAAAATATCACTCAGTACTGATATGCTCTCGTAAACATTTGAGAGTATGCGAATGTAGTGGATCAAATTATCAAACATTTTCGTTAAATTACATTTTTTGGTGGATTGTGAGAGGAAAATATTAAGCTGCCTCGTGAATCTCTTAGGTAATAGAAGTAGAACGAACTGTGGACTGCAGGACGTTTCGAACGACGAACCCTGGGCCCCGGACAACTATCCCCTTAGGACAATTTCCATTGAAAAACTATCCCCTTTAAGTTTGTCCAAATTATCCCCCTGACAAGCTGGGAAGCAGTTTAGCTTGTGTGCGCGCGGGTGTGTGGGGGTATAATCAGTTCGAGGGGCACTTTTCCGGGTATAATTGCCATAGGGGTAGACGGGTAGTTGTCTGGAGTCAATATCCAATAGTTGCCCGCTAGACGGAGGGCCTTTCTAAACAGGTTCTGCAACACACATTTCTTTCTCTAGGGAGACAAAATACTGTATAATGGTCTGTATAATACAGGTGGCCTTTGTAGAGAGGTACTCAATTAAAAACGTTAAACTGTTAAACTGTATAACTATAATATATGTGTGTGTGTGTGAATAAATATATTTTATATATGTTATTATTTGCCCCAGCTTTTCGTCTGCCACTCCTCTTCGGTGCCTTCTACCCTTCAAAGTAATTATCTAGATTCAGGTGCGATTTCCCCTTTCCTCTCCAACCCCTCCCCCTCCAAAACAATAAGGCGACCCCTACGACCCTTGTTTAAATACTATCGAATAACTCTCACAGTTCGAAATAATTTGGAAGTCTTCTATTCCTACCTGTAAATGAGAGGTCAATCTATATGTATACCTGACTTCGTAAACAGAGATTTCGACACGTTTATAATTCTCTAAAATTGCATCATTCGCAACGTATTACCTTGTACTTGTAGCACGTCTCCAATTCGAAAAAGATTAGACAATGAAATTGAAAATCATTAGATGAATAACTTTGAATTCAACGACTTCTTTATTTCCAGACTACATTCTCATCTTGAGTACCTGTTGTAAGTTTGCCGTAACGTAGCTTTCAAAATTATGGTCAATTGCGTGGGGAGAATAATGAAATTAAAATGTTCAACATCGAGGAAATAGTAGATCTGTTGTATGATACATTGAAGAATGCATTGATCTGACGTATGTATTTAGTACATGTATTTACCATGGACGGTACGGCTCAACAAACTCATTTTGATCCACCCTCTCTCTTTTTCTTGATCGCCCTTTTGAAATAATGGAAAAGTCTGCAAACGAGGGTGCCAACAATTGACCAATGAGACGGATTCTCTGAAAAGTGGGCGTGTCCGTTCGTCACCGACGAGCATGATCTTACTCGGTACACGTGCCTCTCTGCCCACAACACATACACGAATATTGTTTAGTGGAAGCCCCTGGGCACAGGTGATTCAGGCGTTCCGAGGGTATATATTGGTATGAATGCTCGTTGCTGAGACATTAATTCTCCAAACTCGACAGAAATTCGTTTTAATCGGCGACTGTGCTGTTTGGATTTGTACCAATTCTGAAAGCTGTTGCTGCCCTTAAAGATAGCGATTTGATTCTGGGTAGTTATCAGCCGTATCGGATCCATACCCATTGTCTTTCACTGAAGTTCATCTGTATACTTTCCCGAACAACAATAACTTTCCATCCCAATCCTGGATTTCACGTTATGCTGAATGACACTCCGGCAATGTAGCTTCTTGACACTTTGAAATACTAAGGTAAGATTGTTATTATTTCTTTTCAAAAGTGCTGTATAAGCGCATAGAAAATTAAGTGTTTTTTATTATGCGCTAAATAAATCGAAAGTTATTATCATTATTATTATTATAACATTTCAAAATCCAATGTTCTCTCAAGTCTTACCACATGCACTATATGAATGTCACACCGTAATATATTTGCTATGCCTGAGATGTGAGCGAAAATATATTTCTTTCCCTTGGACCTATTCCCATTTTATGTTGCTATAGTGTATCCATGTCTACGGTAGTTGTAACGGATTTCCTAAAGATTTTTAATAGAATAGACCACAACATTTGATTCGCAAGTTGATTGAGTCAGACCTTGTGTTATATCTTGAACAGCTAGCTTCATCGAATGTAGAAAACAGTGTGGCAAATACAAAGGTGAATTTACTGACAATGAAATGATTTATGCTGGAGTTCCTCAAGGAAACTAGCTAGATCCGATTTTATTCCCTATCATCATTAATGATGCTTGCAAACATAATAATTTCCCATATATTAAGTATGTTGTCTCAGGTCTCCAACATTCAGCATTCGTTGGATGAGCTGCAGCAATAGTCGTTAAATAATAACATGAAGCTGAATGAAGCCAAATACTTTGCTATGAATATATGCTTTTATAAACAAATCGATCAACCCAATTTTCTTACAGTAAACAATATGGCCTTAACTTAATTTCAACATGCTTATATATGCATTAGGAGCAATAATTCGAGCAGACCTCAAGTGGAGCATATACATTACAGATATAAAGAGATGTAATACTAGGCATCCGTATATGCTGTGATCCTGAGACGTTTAACCATTTACCCTTACAAAATCTTATAACCATCTATGTGGGGATATACAAAAACACCTGTCCTAGACTACTGTGTACCGTTTTTTTTAAATTCAAGCCTTACTCGTGAACAGATAATAACATTAGAACGTTTACAGAAAAGAGCGTTTCGAATCATATTGCATAAAGAATAAGAAACATGTACCAACGTTCTTCTCTGTAATTTATGTCTCGAAAATCACGGTGAAAGAATTTGTATAGACTTTGCAAAATTCTTAAAAACTCATTCTATTTGTAAGTCTCGGCTATATTACCAATACATCGGAAAAAGTCGTTTTAATTTGAGCCGTGTGCAGAAGTACAACCAATACAATTCTATCTCATGTAAATCATGGAAAGCGTGTAACTGGCCATTTATATTTCCATTTACCTCTTTTACAACATGTCAGAATGCATTAATTTCATGTTTTTAAAAAAAAATGAATCACTGATACTTGTCTTCAAATTTCATTTCATGGAGAAATTGGCCCTATCAAATAATTTTAATAGGTATTCAATTTTATTGAAAATATTTGTACTTTTTTAGATTTTTAACAATGTATCTGTATAATTATATTGATGATCGTAATTAGATGACATTCATATAAATTGTATATATTGCCATGTAATTAGAATGTTAATGTCGATAGTTATCTTGTAAATACATGTGCTGTTCAGCTTATTGCTGCAAACCATGTTTAAAAAAAAAATATTATAAATTTTAATTTGCTTCAAAAGTGTTCATGATAATTATGTAAATTTGGAAATTTGAGATTAAAGAATGAACTCATCCTCACCCCTACTTGATTTATGGCTGGTAGACGCTTAAACAACAAGTTTTTAAAAATCTTGTTCATATACATTTCGGATATAAGATATCATTTTAAACGAGTATTTGCCCATTGTCAGACCGTATATTGAATGTCTACATATCAATGTATGTCTGTGTAAATAACATTATTTAGGGTATGTCACATACTGTCTAATGTATCCTACCAAGTACAATGAACTATAGAGTCCATGGTCCGTTCAACAACTTAAACTACTAGATTTTTGCTTTTATTCTATATCACATATTAACAAATAGCGCCTATTTTATATCATATCATATATAGTAAAGTTGGATTAATTTTTCTTTACCTCTTTTCATGAAAGGATTTTGACAGTATGCTTTATTCTTGATAGACAAAGCTTTCTTTACCAATCCGAAGAGTCTTACGGTTTGATAAATAAAGTTCTGCAAAGTTATAATATGTGTGTTCAATAATCCATAAATATATATTTAGCATTAATATATATCTTGTTACTCCGCCCCCATATTTGAACATTTCGAGGTCATTAACCGTTGAACACTTTTTATCACTTCTCTCTCCATTGTGGGGAGATATCGGGCCTACTTTAGAAACCGGTTTTATCAAGTTATTTCGACATGCATTACAATGCGACAGCGTGGGGTGGCATATAAACCCAAGATTGTCTGGGAGCGTGTGTGGGTGTACGTACATGCTTCCAATAAAAATGAGTAAAAGAAATGGATTTATTTACAATTTAAGAAAAATATGCTCAGAATGGTCTAGTAAAGCCTACCTTATCTGTTGCTTATCTCAACGTTTTACCAATTGCCATTCAGTCTCTTTTGCATGGAAATATCAAGGTGCGGAACATGTAGGGGAAAAAGTGATTCACTTTTTTAGACCAAATTGTTAATGGCCTCGTGCGCTTTGCAAGACTCATTTATCCTCAATCACCAAGTCTTTCAATTGGGAATTTATAAAACCGTTGACCCCCTGACACTATGAACATGACGGACAAAGAAAGAGGACAAAATATACAGTTCCTCATTCTACCCTCAACAATTGCTGTGGTTGACAAAGGAACATCCCTTCACTGCTATTATGTAAAAATGTGTAGAACAGGTGTCACATGCATATTCACCTGTTCATAAAAGCAGTGAAGGGATGTTCCTTTGTCTACCTGAGGAACTGTATATGTTGTCCTCTTTCTTTGTCCGTTATATTCATAGTGAAGCTTGCTCCTTTACCTGTCATAAGAAGTTCTCATCTGGTCAACGCCTATCAGTTTTCACTTTGGAGTTAAACATCCATAAAATGGTGTCAATATTTTCCAAACTTTAACTATATACATCAGGGCCAAGGACGTCAGGACGTCATGACTCATGTGACTTTTTGCTTAATGATCAGTTTTATTTCACCTGGCTCAGTGCCAAGATTGAAGATAAGATAAATACATCAAGAAACATTATGTGTTGATCAATATTCAATGGATAAAGTGCAATGGTATTCGAGAAGATCATGCAGTTCCGATGTCATTTTTGAAGGAGCAGAGTCTAAAAAAATCTCTGACGTTTAGCTGTCTTGTGATGGTTTTCGAATCAATATTGATACTTCCGGGGGTGTGTTTATGAACTGCACACAAAGGGGTTTTCACCAAAAGATGGAAATACATAATAACGTTATCGAAAGCCGACATCTTAAATGTCTGATCGTCTGGTATTGGGTATTAAAAAGGGGTGGAGGTGTAAAAGTAAATGTGTAAACTGTGGGTATGAAAGTACCACTAATTTGATAATAATGATAATGATAATATTATTGATAATAACAATAATGATAACAACAGTAATAATTATGACAATTAGATTTATATAGCGCCTTTTCCAAAGGGTACAGTGCACAGTCCTCTATAGTCTAAGGACTTGCATAGATTGTGTTTGCTATACAGTGTGTCCCGAAAAAAACTATACACTTTTTAAATGGCTGCCGAATAACAAATATATGATTCTAGGGGGAAATGTTATATATGTATGGAAAGCTCATAAACTCAACTTTCATATGACACCAAAAGTTGCGAAAATAATTCATGCTCTGGTGAGCACTGCTCACTTTTGTAAAGGGTATGAAAATTTGGTTGCGCAGGAATTAGCCTTCCAATTTGTGAGAGGTAAATCCTTTGGAGCTTACCGAATTGAGGATGATATGACCAATTGTGATAAGTTTGGGTTTGCTGAGTGAAATGTTTGGTTTATGGGATTAACATTTTATGCATGAGTTAACAGGAATTGCATTTTTTATTGTAGCACTGTAACTTCCCTGGTAGACTCAGTGGTGTGTTCATGGGAGTCAGGATGGGGTGATGGTACATGTTGTAATTTCCATGTTACAAACTGTTATTCTCTTACATCTGTGACTTTGAATAAAAACCTTCACCCCACATTCAAATTATTGTAAGATTAGATGAACATCTCATTGATTTACTCAATACCCAGGTAGGGATAATGTAAATTGAATATTCAAATACGGTTTGTTGACAAAAGGAATTTCCAAGATGTCGGCTACTTATTCTTCAGGTAAATGGTAACTGAAATGTGGGGTGAAGGTTTTTATTCAAAGTCACAGATGTAAGAGAATAACAGTTTGTAACATGGAAATTACAACATGTACCATCACCCCATCCGGACTCTCATGAACACACCACTGAGTCTACCAGGGAAAGTTACAATGCTACAATAGAAAAATAAATTCCTGTTCCGTGCATAAAAGTTTGGTTTAATAAACCATGAAATTCACTCAGCAAATCATGAATGTATCATATCACCCTCAATTCGGTAAGCTCCAAAGGATTTACCTCTCACAAATTGGAAGGCTAATTCCTGCGCAACCTAATTTCCATACCCTTTACAAAAGTGAGCAGTGCTCATCCAAACATGAATTATTTTCAAATTTTTTGGTGTCATATAAAAGTAGAGCTTATGAGCTTTCCATACATATACAACTTTTCCCCCTAGAATCATATATTTGTTATTCGGCAGCCATTTCAAAAGTGTATAGTTTTTTTCGGGACACACTGTATAGGAACCGACACTTTCTCAATTACCCTACAAGGCAATCTGGATCATTTCATTTACCAAGGACCAGAACATATTGTCATTTTAACGGACCGAAAATATTGAATTCCCTTCCCCCCTCAATCTAACTCAACGGAAAAGTATGTATATCTTTATACCCCAAACTTCTTGTTAGTCATACGTGATTCGTGTTCGTGTTGGCGTGTGTACGTGTGTGCGAGAAAGTTCGTTGGCTTCCATGCATGTCGGCCTAATTTCCCCTAAAAAATGATAGTATTGTTTGGTTTACATGTTTGTATATTGTAACAAAATCGAATTAATATGCAATTCCTTGTACATTTTTAACATTGAAACCTTTACGTAATTGTTACTTCTTTATGATCAAAAGCGTTTTGTATTTAATGTTGTTGTAAGTTTGTTTAAACTGATTATCAACCATGGCCCTGCACATGTCAACATATTATGAATGTTTGGAAATGAAAAAATAAATGAAATGAAATAGGCGTTAGCGTGGGGCAATGGATTGAAAGGATTTGAGGGGAGAAGAACTATCCAGAAAAGCATTTATTTCATGTTCAGGGACGGAACAGCGTGGAATCGCAATGTCTGCCGGGTCTTAATTGCATTACTTTTCTAATTCTTCTACGCGGTTACTTGTGGAGGTATATGACCGTCTCTAAATGACAGTCCTAAAATAAAAATGTGTTTTCGAATCTCATGCGGTTCAAATGCTCGGGCAACGACCGGACTAATACATCATCCAATTCAAGCACATCCATAAACGTGACATTCAAATCTTTACGGGATCACCCGAGCTAAAAGTGTAACCTTCTGCAATCAAATGGAGCCTCGGATTTGACAAAAAATGATCTCTTATTTAACAAAAAAATACTTGAGTTCACCACCATGTCATTAGATAGCTATACTCGATGCGCCATTTGCCTAGAGTACGCCTACACCCTGTTTCATTTAGTAATTTCTTTACCATTTCAACATCTAACGTAGTATTGGCAGTACTCTATTTTACAGTTGCATTACATTTTGATAATAGAAAGGTTGTTTATGTCGATGATTTCATTTCTCAATCATGTTAATGTAATCACGTGATTCTTTCTCTCATGAATACTGTCAAGTGACGAAGACCATGATAGCGATCCTCGCCCTTTGTACTTGATATAAACTCCATTAAAAAGTAATTTTTTTCACTGTTTGTTTACTTACAGGCCAACATGATAATGCTCATAGTTCACACTTAGTGAGAATTCGAAAAAGAAATCAAGGATGGGAGCGAACTGTAGTTCCCCGGCGGGCGCATCCGTCTCTATCAACTCCCAGGGTCTTGAAAACTGCCCTCCGCACCAACGTAATAGGAAACCCATCAACATCACCAATAACAACTCTTCCAATGCCATCAAGACGGCAAAGGTCCCGCCCAACAATGGGATCCGAAACGAGTTGATCAATTTGAATGGAAACGACAGCCACGACGTGATGTTCAACAAGGACAATGATCCCTTAATCGGGGAGAACACCAAGCTGGACTGGGACAACCAGGTACCCCTCATGGACCCCACCGTGGTGACCATGATGGTGGAGAAGATGGAGATGATGCGAAAGATGAAGAAGATGATGGGAGGGCATCCTCCCATGCAGAATGGACATGGGCCAAACGGGACAGGGTTGGATCATGTGGATGGACAAATGCCATCGAATGGTAACCTTAATGGTAACATGACATCCAACGGGAGGGTCCCACCGAATGGTATGCACCCCCATGGGATGACCACGCCCAACGGTGCACCCCCTATGAACGGGAAGATGTCACCAAAGTTCCCCAAACTGATGGGCAGTACGGAGAATGCAGTTCGTATCGTGAGGCATATGAAGTCCGTATTCAATTCAGATGAGATACAGGACCTGTGCGACCAGAAAATGGACTCAACAGACGGGAACATCATGTTCAAGATGATGGTGAGTATCGTCATATCAGACTAGATGGGTGAACAGGTGCATTTCCTGGTTTTGAAACAGAGGGGAAGGGGGAGCCTCCGCCATTTCAAATCCATACAAAGTGTGTATTCTTAAATTAGCTTACAAATAAGTAACAACTATGAATGGTGTAGGTCCACAACCCAACAATGTAGCATCGATCTAGTTAACTCTGTTGATGAAAAATGGAGGGGCGCATGCATTGTACCCCTCCCCCTTGATCCAGATCATGAGACATTAAGAGAAGAACATTCGACAGGAAAATCTTTGTTTAATCATCATGATTATATGGGAGGTCACACCCAGTGCACACGTCCCGACAAATTCAAAATTTAGTGTCCATCTTTTTTTCTTCTTCTCCTTCGTCTTTTCTTCTTCCAATGTAATCTGGATTTACTTTACTAGAATCGGTAGATGAGCGTGTGAATGTGAAATACCAAACGTAATCCTGGGTCTTATAGAACCCAGGGTTAAGAAACATGAATAAACAACCGTGAAAGGCAGAAATTGCATGCCAGCACAGAGATATTTAAGGCTACACTCACAAAAGAAAAGACCTATAGACTTTTATCATAGGTACCTGAGTGCATGTAAAAAATAACATTCAATAAATTCTGTCTCGTTTGAAAAGTCTGAATTCTTGACATTCTAAATGAAATTATAAAATGCTTTTACCTCCGTCACACTTAACCAGACCGACACCATATCGGCAACAGACCGAACAACAATTTGCATTACACCGAATGCCGTTCGGTCGGTTTGGAGTCGGTGTGGAATCGGTACAGCGGTGTGACCGAGGTAATCCATGTCACACCAATGAAACCGACTCCAGCCCGAACCTAAAATACAATACCTCGAAAGTGCAAAGAATCAGTCGGCTTATAGTCGGTTCCAGCGGTGTGAATGATGTATTATCCATTCCCATTTCTTTATTTCTTTTCGTGCAGCAATGCAAACTGGAGATGGAATTCAAATTCTTAAATGAAATTGGCATGGGCCACCTTACGCAGCTGATCGCAACCGGGAAACTTCCTCCTATTTTGCAATTGATCTTCATCTGTTACCAAGATGAACCTGAGGTAAGCCACTCATCTGTAACGTGTCATCAGTGTCCTGTATCCAGACCAAAAAAGTCTAAAAGTCCAGTCTAAAAAGAGCAAAACATTTCAAAACTTACTGTGATCCATATAACTCTTTAAGGAGAGCCCTGCTTTGCTTTCCGGGAAGGGGGGGGGGGCATAAACTCATTTGAGGAAGAAAAGTAAGTGATTTGAGAATACGTCTACACTTCAACTTGTTCATGACTTACAGTGGTGATTCATAAGTACTACTTTTAACTACTAAGCGAATATTAGATTCTTGCCATAGCCAAGTTCACTTCAATCATTCAATGTGTTGATAATAACAAAAGTGCATTTTGTCCATCACTCTGACTCTGTATCTGACACGACTCCTGATTCTCTTTGTACTCTCTAGGTCCTCAATGAACTGGCGTTCGTTGGGCCTGTCTTTTCGAAGCGGCCCGATCTGGTGGTAAGAAGAGGTGATGCAGTTCCTAACATCATCATGAGAACGTGCGCTGAAGAAGCAGTGTCGCTCGACGACCTCCATGTCAACAAGAACCTCCCCCTGGTCGTGTTCGCCGCGTCGTCCTCCTGACCTCCGCTTCAGGTACGTCCTCAAGACTGGTTACCACTAGGTCTGTCTACATCAGCTCGAGATTGCCAAATAGCCCGATATTTCTGATTTGGGAAATAATCCCGAAGTTACAAATCGCGTCTTCATCAGCTCGAGACTTGACTTTGAAACTTGAAACTCGAGCTCGAGAAGTTAGCTCGAGATATTTTGCTCAGAGTTCGCGCATAGTGCGAGTCTTCGGGCTGGTAAAGACGCACCGGACATATGTCTGGATATTTTGCAAACTAGCCAAAGATATATTGCAATGATTGCATCGACCAAATATTCCGCTGACAAAAACGCAAATTAACTGGATAATTTGCGATCGGGATAGTTCAAATAGCGGGACAGTTGGCAATCTCGAGCTGATGAAGACAGTCCTGTTACCAAATACCTTTGCAGATGACTTCCCCCTGAGGTACCACTTTTTACTCTTAGGAAATTTGCGACCCGGGAAACTACCACCCAAATACGCCACTTTGGCAATTAAACCCCCTGGAAAATGTACGTCTGTGGTTATCAAAATGCCCTAGATGAGATGAGAAGTTGTCTTAGTGGGTTATTGTCCAGGTGGTAGATGCACTTGGGTTAATTTTCCTAAGGATAATTGTTAATTGAGAGATTATCGAGGGAAGAGTCAAGGGGAACTGTATTCAGTTGAATCGAAACTACTATTTAAAACTACATTTATCAATATATACTTTTTTTAAATTTGCACCAAACAACACTTTGTACATATTCACCGTAGTAAATCGGCGCGTCGTATAGAGAAAGAAATACGTAGAAATATGGATCGAAAAATAAAGCCTTTTGAAGAAGATAAAAGACCTTTACATGAATGAAAAGAGATGGAAAAGAAAACTAGGAATTGAGGGAATGTTACGTCAACTCCAAAAAACGGTTGAATGTTTTACTTCGGATGGCCCGTGGGTAACAGCTGATAAAAATATTGGCATAAACATAAAAGCATAATGCAATTGATAGAAATTATTCAATGGTCCTTACCTTGGTACTGATATAGCCTATCATGTACTTGCAATTCAACTGAATATTAATTGTTTTCTTGTGTTTTATCTTCCGTAACATTGACAGGCCTGCTTAATAGGCGGGGCTCTCTCAACCTTGTTGGAGACCTACCGAACACAGGCCGAGTTCTTGGTGGTGTACTTGGAGGAAGCACATGCCAAAGGGGAGTTTGGTATGGGGAGCAAGATGAGTAGGAACTCTAGACACACTTCTATTCATGACAGAATCAACGCTGCAAAGTAAGTTCGTGCATTCAATTTCATGTCATCGTCATCAAAAGTCATTAATTTTCACCCTGCATGCAATGTTCCAGATGTAAGGATTGTAATCAAAACCAACCATGCTAGCAGTCATTTTCATTCATTTATTTGTTGAAAATGTTTTTTCCATTTCTGTAATAGCATGAGATTACATTTGAGTAAATTTGAATTTTATTTGCAGGTTCACGAGAAATAATATTAACCTCCCTTTTTATATTCTGTCATTTTCTTAAATAACTATTCAGGGATCTTGTGGCGCTAGACAAAACTCACCACGAATGTTTGAGTGAAGACGTTTCCGACACCAGCCGAGTGCGCGTCGTCGTGGATACCATGGACAATTCATTCACCTCTCGATTCGACGCATTCCCCGATCGCGTCTTTATCATCCACGACGACAAAGTCGCCTTCGTTGGTTCCGACATCATGGACCAGATGGAACATCCCGATCAGCTGATGACCGACGAAGTCCGTGAGTGGCTCGAAGAGAGAATGTAAGGGTCTACCGCCCGCCATTAAACTCTAGTCTTAGAGACGGTTTTTATTTTATAACGAGAGTCATTGTGAGCTTGGTCGTTGCTATGCTATGCGTGTCAACGGGCGAATGCGTATGCTCCTCAAAGTTAAAGGCGTTCGTCGACTGCATCATCAGATATCAACATCGGAACGGCGGGAAGCAACATTATGTCATCACGTGAGACATGAACACAAGAAATTTATAATTCTAGTATTTAAGAAATCGAGGGAAGCATTTCAAGCATCGATCTATTAATTTATTGTCAAAATTTCCGTGTACCTACGTTTGATTCTATTTCTAAATTTCATATACAATACACCTATGGGCAAAAGCTTATTCGTGTGTCCTGGGACCAGTTTCACAAAAATTGTCATCAGTGACAAATGACAGTTTTTGTTATAAGCTACTGAAATCCTTGTTTTTGATTGGATATCAGCAGATTTGTCACTGATTTGTATCATTTGTCATTGAAACAAGGCTTTGTGAAACGGGATCCCGATTTATTTTCAAAACTACCTCACATGAGACAAAGCCGAGGGCTACAAGTGACTGAAAAATGAAATGCCTGGCATACGACCAATAAACCTTGCTCTTAATTTGATGCATGAACATTTTATCATAATGCTCAACAAATTTCGACCAAGTGTCCTAGTGTTTCTTTTCCAGTATGATAATGTTTATGAACTTTAAAAGTGGAGCTATATATGATTTATTTTCAGATTTCAAGTCGTAAATAGCATTCACACAGCAAAAATGCTTTTTCGAATAACCAAAAAGAAGATTCTATGAAACTGAGTCCTTATACGTAATACGACAATCTGATAAAGTTATTCTTTGCGGTAAAAAAAGGAATATTAAACATTTCCTATATTATTGATCATGTTGTCTCGATCAGGCACAAATGATATCTTGATCACGTGGAAATTAGAAATGAAAATATCTAGTTATGAATCGTTTCATTTTAGATTTTGTTAGAATTTAAGGTGTTATTGTATTGGTGGTAATATATTAGCAGCTGTTATATGAAATTGGGCATTAACTCTAATTATCGACAGTCTTTGAAATAACCATGTCTTTGCTGGGAGAAAATCTATCTCTTCTATTTTCCTTCTAGGCCTATATACAAATTAAATATATATACAAGTAGATGACGAGCACTGAAACACGAGAAGTAGAATTTATTTAGATGATTGCACACGTTGATGATTTACCACTATAACACGACACCTCTACGATATCACTTTCACAAACAATTTTTAATTTATACACTTCTTGTTCGAATATCAGTGCACTAAATTGAATATTATACCTCTAAATGTGAAAATATACCCACAAATCCTTTCAGAAAACTTTACAGTTAGCTGGGCATTACTATCCGTATAACAATCTTTCAAAGTATATCATTTTACACACTTTTCATGATTCTTTATTTATCCAAATTTTATCTCGACGTATTCACTATGCAAATGTATAAAAATGAAACAAATATTTGTATAATTATGATATATTCTAATACAATATTCCATGTCTCCTACTTTGTGCAAGTCCATTCGTGTTATTCAAATCAATTTCATCAAATAATGATGTGCACTGTGTTTATGTTATGGCTGTATGATAGGCCTTATTTCATTTTGTAATCAAAATGTTGTAAATGAGAATTGTTTGTACACAACTGGTTTCAAATATCTACAGTGTTTTATCTGCATGGAATAGATAGACATAATATAGAACGACCTTGTCGTGGGAAATTACTTTGATGGGGGAAAAATACAGGGCTTTATTCTACCTGCAATTGGCAGCACATTATGATTTTTTTAAAACAATATTCATAGATATTATTTTACCTTCCATAATCCATCCTATCTCAACAGTCTTTGATTCGTTTTGGTTACATCTATTTAAAGTTTTGCTTCGTGTCATAGTTAATATAGGATATTGCTCGTTAAATTCGTACCGTATTATTATTCCTTTTTCCTTTTTTTTCTTTCTATTTTCTTGTTTTTAAAATTATCCCTCTTTTAATGTGTTCTTTTCACCTTGAAAACAGAGTACTTACCTTTTATTCTGTAATGGCATCTGCCCCAACAGCAGAGTAATGGTATATACAGGAACCAGCAGCTTGATAAGTAAATTAAGAAAGTATTAAATGTAAAGACCAGTATTGGAAACGCCCCAATTTCAAAAAATGAAATGGAAGCTCTCATTACCAATCATGTGAAAGAATATGTTTTGACTAATACATGATGATAAAAAAATTGCCGGGAAACCGCCTACTAATTCATATATTTGGTAAATTTGTTTCTCTCATGGTTTGTGAGAGATATAGGGTAGTCCCATATACATCTTTCTGTGTATAGTGCTTGTAACTTTACGAAGAATGGGCCAAATTTCTTATCATTTTGATGATTCAAGAACCTTGCAGATGCTAGATGATCAACCTTTTCTGATCGATTCCACAACGTTTCTTTCAGAATGCAATCGCATGACCATAACTGGTCTTTACCTTTAAGGTTGGTATGTCGTTTTGGATGGCAGAAAACAAAATACTCAACCAAACCATACACATTTAGACACCATGTTAGAACATGAACCCCATGTCCCAAATGTAGTATTATTTGAAAAATGTTTCAGGTAACTGGCATTTTCATTATTTTGATGTATGTCTTTTGAGAACAGATTAAAGATGAATTAGTCACACCAACTTTAAATATCACACAATTGTAAAAGGTTCCAATCGGTTCATAAAATGCAAACGGCAGTGTTTCAAAGCAGCTGAAAAGTGTACACTGATACACGCTAAAACTTAGGAATGTATCATAAAAGTGGATAAAACTAAACATGCTCTAATTTACCTACAATTCATGTGTACTGTAATTCTGTGACAAACTCAATATAGGTGAAATTAATTTAGTCATTACATGATTTATTTATTTTTTCTTTATCTACTTCATTCTGAAATGATTCTTGTTTAATCGTCTGGTGGAATGATTTAGAATTTCGAATGAAGGACAAATTTTACTGGGTTAAGAAGTTGACACTTGGCGTTCTATAAATCAGTGTACAACCTTATACCACATCGTCGAAGTTTAAACATGGACTAAAATACTTTTCTATGAATATCAACCAGGAATATTTATCATACCATTTTATCATGACTAATTTCTTACTTTTCCGTCGTATTTCTATTTTGCTTTTGCACGTCTACTGTTTTGCAACATAATTATGTGCTACAGTATAAACCCTGGTCTCTATTTCTATACGTGCACTTCCTATGTAAAGCATTCCTAACACTTTCATTGTCGATTGTATTCAGAAAGAAAAGATATATGTTGGAGTACTTAGACGAGTCTCACTAGTTATTGTACTTATAGTAATTTATTCAATGCGAGATGTGCGTTTTTGTATTTGTATTAACGTGGTAGATGTTGGAAAGAGAGAGAATCCGTGGTTTACGGTAAACCCATGAAGACATCGCGCGAAAGATATTCAATATCAGTGTCGAAGTTGGAAAATTTATTTATCAAAGAAATCACGGATTCTCTCATCTCGTAACATTCTCCATTTTGATATTACTTCCATGTGAATATACGTGTAATGTATACATGTCCCCCCCCCCCCTTAGTGGTAATGCACAGCGAGTTTGCGGTGTTCTTAATATTTGCATTTCTATGAAATAGAAGAAAGATATTATTAGAGCACGTGGTGCACATATTGCAATTAAAAATACACTAAAAACAAAACAGGAATGCCCTTGGTGTTTTCTAAAAAGGCTTTCAATGTATGTATGTATGTGTTGACTTTTGTTGGTTATTGTGTGTTTGTTTCACTATTTCGGGGGCGTATAGTGTCCATGTTTGTGGAGTTGTGTAGCGTGAAATGTGATTTGATTCAAAATCAGGTGATTAACACTAACGAGTGCATGTATACATGTTCAACAGTATTTATGGAATATTGAGAATTCCGTTTCAATAATTAGACCGTATGGTGCACATATCGCCGTTAATATACACTATTAACATAACATAGCATGTCCTTAAATTTGTCTTGAAAAGGTTCCGATGTATTAAACGTATTTCATGTTTTTTAGTGTGAGGGGCGAGCGTGAATGAATGTTATATTGTATAGAATGAACAAAACACAAGAGTAATATTTAGAAAACTAATTATTGAAAAAAAGAGATATTTAGATTTTTTTTTTATTACGGGCGGCTTCCCCAGCCCCATCTGGAACCGCCCACACTTAATTATAGTAATTTTTTAATTTCTATTCTTGACATTTGTTAGCCTTCTCTACTACATGTACTCTCTATTCTACTCGACTCTAAAATGTTACAAGAACAAGGCTCGAAACAAATTATGACACAAGATGGCAGCATATATACTATTAAAGGCTTGAAGATGAAGTGACGCGATTTCTGTTCACAGGCAAGTGTTCTGCGTGGTTGCCAACAGGCGAGGGTAGGTCGATTGATTTTGTTGTAATTGTGATATAGCAACATCCGCAGCCCCCTACTCTCTCCATCTCTATCTCTCTCTCCCCCCTCTCTCTCTATCTCGTTGTCACTCCCTCCCTTTTCAACATTATTAAAAACATAACTTTCTTACTGTTTATCAGATTGTTTTAATTTGTTTTAGCTGACCTAGATCATAGATGTATTTTTTGTCCTTGATTTGTGTTGAAACTAAGTTGGTTTTCCTTTCAACTAGCACTCTAACAGCTCTCCACCACCTCAACTACTGTTCATAATAACCATTGCTGTGACAAAAACACTGTAAAATGAATATCTGTATTCTACACAAAACGGCATGAAAACATTCCTTTATTGTGTATTCCTATCACAAGCTCCCACATGCACCCACATGCATGGGCACTTTACATTAATACAAAACTTGACATTTGATTTGATCATGATTTTATTACACAACTAATACTGCTGACGGTATAATTTTAAGTACTACGACAGAGAATCATCATTTACAACCATTTGTTTTGCATAGTCACTCGTTTATAAAGACCACATTGTTTTCCCACCAGTTTATCATACAGTGTGTTCATTACTATTAGCTTCTTTTAATTAGTTGCCTTGAATTAAACGACTCAAACAATTTAGTTGCCTTAAATTAAACTCGAAAAAGAATCAATCCATTATTGCACATAAATGTGTTATGTTTGAACGCTACAAACATGACTTCAGCCCTGTAAATGAGGTACTTTTCTTTTCCATTCAAAACTCTACATACTAGCTATTACTGCACCATAGAAAGATTGAAGGCAGGGACCCGTTTCACAAACCCTTTTTTCAATGACAAGTGACAAAAGAAAATAATCAGTGACAAGTCTGCTGATCGATAACCAATCAGAAGAAAGGATTTCAGTAGCTTTTAACAAAGACTGTCATTTGTTACTGATGACAAGTTTTGTGAAACGGGTCCCATTGAAAAGGTGCCCGGGACACATGGGTGCACAAAATCTAAGTCTGGACCCTCAAGATTCCAAAGTTTAATTCCAAAAGGAGCTAAATCCACTTTTGATGAAGATTGAGTTAATTATATCAGAACATTGTTCACTTAAGTACCTGTTTTTCAACAAAAGTATTTACCTAAATTTTGGGAACAATTATATGAAAAAATGCACCTTCTAATATCACTTTTCCATAAACGCCTGTACACAATCTGGTAAACAAATCCCTTTTTCTCTGAAGTTACAAATATGGATTTAGCTCCTTTGGGAATTAAACTCTTCAATTATAGGGCTCATGCATACAAATTGAATACAGTTCAATCCGGACCTCCTTCCAAAAACGTTAATGTTGAGCCCTCTTGAAGGGCAAGCAACCTAGCTATCATCCGCATGATCTTTCTTCTGAACTGTATTTACAGATAAAATGAATAAATAAAACTAGAAATTTAATTCTTCATGGGGACGAATTAGGTGGTCTGGCTTTAATTATTATGATCATGCTCATCTTCAATTCAATTACCCAATCGAGCCAGTTGTAAATTTCATCGCGCACCAATAATTGTCTCAGCTAGAACATATCAAAATTTAAAAGAAAATCGATCAACATTTACAGAGATACAATCAATTTTCCAAAAATCTGCTGACGTCATAATATGCAAATTGAAATTTTGAGTTCGGAGGCCATTATGACGACGTCATGTGTTAATTGAGGGTCAAATGAGACATGAAATCATATCTCCGATTTATACTCTATCAACATATGAAACAAAAATTGGGGCCACCTTGCATCCTCAAGAGCTACATTGGATTTTGTATAGGCATGTTTTTGCCCATGTATGTTATGTATAACAAGAGCTCGCACGCACGGACATGTATCTTAAATGGACGCTCATTCCGTTAATAGTCAGAAAAAGGTAAACAGGGTATCAATGACAAATGTGCTTGGAAAAATGTGTCAAATATGATGACAGAGAAAATTCAACGATTCTATGTTGGAAAATGCCAGTACGCGCAAATACGCGCGTGCATGTTCGTGTGCGCGTTTTTTTTTTTTTGCGAAATGCTTAAAATGGCCTGAAACGTATGTAAAATGAATTTGAGACGAGTCGACTTGGAGCATTTTGAAATTTTGCGCGCGCGCGTTTTTTGACCTGAAATTTACCGGACGGATATTGACCTTAATTATGATAAATATGAATAAGAAATTACTTTCCGTTATGAAGATATGATCACGAGTTGAAAGTACCCCCCAAAAAACACACAAAATGGCGCTTAGCTACAAAATATTAAATTTTGGGGAGTAAATGCATGGCGCAATGACAACCCAGATACAGCTCAAAGATCATTGCCATGCAGAGGCATGTCTTAAAAAAATGTTTAAAAAAAATTATCGTCGGAGTGTCATCATTCGTCTGAATTTATGGATTAAACATAGGCCTAGACTATACTCCTAAATCATAATATTTTAATAATGCTGTTTTAGTTGAATCATTTTCTTATGCAAGTGGGGATTGAAGAGCTCCAAGACGGAAAATCTTGAAAAAGTTGTAAATTTACCTGACTGATTGGTAGGCTTATAGAAACTAAATGGACCTTCGACCGCGCGCAGTCGAAAATGATGCCTCTGCCATGGAGCAATTTTTACAAACCAAAACAGAAGCGAGCTATTTTTGAATACATAACGATTCCTGTGACCTTTGACCTTGGATTCCGTGACCCCAAAGTCTCGACAACGGGACGTACGGACAGACGTACGTAAGTACGGACGGACAACCTGAAAACATCATGCCTCCGGCTACTTTGTAGCGGCCGCGCGGAGGCATACATATTTTGCCCTACCAGATTTTATGAGCCTCGTGATAATAATGACAACCCAGGTCGAAAAAACAGTTGGATACCAGTTGAACCAACTGGTACTGGTACCAGTTGATTCCAGTTAAGTTAACTGGATTCAATATGGATATTGGAATACTGGAATCAACTGGTAACCAATTGATTCCAGTTAGACCAGTTGTCAACTGGTACCAGTTGATTCCAGTTAAGTGAACTGGTTTCAATATGGAAATTGGTTTAGTGGAATCAACTGGTAGCTGGTACCAGTTGATTCCAGTTAAGTTAACTGGATTCAATATGGATATTGGAATACTGGAATCAACTGGTAACCAATTGATTCCAGTTAGACCAGTTGTCAACTGGTACCAGTTGATTCCAGTTAAGTGAACTGGTTTCAATATGGAAATTGGTTTAGTGGAATCAACTGGTAGCTGGTACCAGTTGATTCCAGTTAAGTTAACTGGATTCAATATGGATATTGGAATACTGGAATCAACTGGCAACCAATTGATTCAACTGGTAACCGATTGATTCCATTTGGAATACCAGTTGTCAACTGGTACCAGTTGGATCCAGTTTACCAATTTCCATATTGGAAACAAACAGTTGATCAATAACCAGTTGATTACCAGTAGCGACCAGCAATCAGCTGATAATCAATAATCAATATTGCTTAGCAACCAACTAGACCACATTTACTTAAACTCTTGCTAGACCCCATCACATAATCATTTGAGGCGCATTACATTTGAGTATAAGATTAATTAATCACTTGCGAGCTCATACATACATATATTCAAAATTATACATGTTTTTACTGGTTATCAATAACATAAATCAATATATATCTATGTTTACGTCTTAAATTGGATGTAAAACATGATCAGACATAATATAATATATTTGTCAATGATTGACTAATAAAATATAAATCACAAACTTAATGTGCATTAATTGATTGTCACATTTGCTTGACAGATCATGATAATAACGTTTTCTGTGAAAACATGCAAATTAATCATGAATATGCATTAGATACATCGAACTGGTTTTTCAACTGGTATTCTACTGGTTTCAACTGGTAAATCAACTGGCAATCATCTACTGGTTTCAACTGGTAAATCAACTGGCAATCATCTACTGGTTTTCAACTGGTAAATCATCTGGTAATCATCTACGGGTTTCAACTGGTAATTCAAGTGGTACTCATGTATTGGTTTTCAACTGGTAAAGCAACTGGTAATCATGCATCTACTGGTTTCCAACTGGAATCAGCTGGTATCAAATGGTCCAGTTTGGTCACTGTGCTGGAATGAAGTTATGAATTACCAGTTAAGCCCATTGGTTTTAACTGGTATCAACTGGTCTAATAATATACCAATACGCCTATAGTTAATGGCTTTCAAATGGAATCAACTTGTAAACTACACCCAGTTGGGTTTCAATATGTTCCAACAGGAAACAACTGGTCTCATTTTCCACTTTGGTTTTATGGGTTTTAAACTGAATCAACTGGCAGATATACCAGTAAGGCCTATTGTTTTTAACTGGTATCAACTGGTGTAACAATTTACAAGTATAGTTCATTGGTTTTAACTGGAATCAACTGGTTTGTTTTCAGCACGTGCCAGTAAGGTCAATGGGTTTCAACTGGGACATACTGGTGCATGTGAAGTTTTCCAGTACCAGTTGAATCCAGTTGCAACCAGTAGAATAAACTGGCACATATTCCAGTTCCGTCAACTGGATTCAACTGGTACCAGTTGATTCCAGTAGATACCAGTTGAAAATCCAACTGGTTTCAACTGTTTTTTCGACCTGGG
>JAVYIG010015752.1:0-34443 GCA_035222895.1 Strongylocentrotus droebachiensis | reverse complement strand
ATTCTAGTCTGTTCCAAACAGAATGGAGTATTGCGTCAATGCGATCATGGACCTGATGCGACGCAACTAATACCGACCCCTCCCCCCCCCCCCCCCCCCCCCACTGAACGTGTTATAAGCCTGTATAATTATGTTGGGATCGCTCGCAACCTTGACTTACAGGTTAGTCAACTTATATCTTCACCGGGAGACGCAATGCACGTCCATCACCCGGAAGGGGCTGAGATGCAGCCGGGACGCTAAGGTTCAGGGACAAGCTCCGAAGTGTACCCAGCATCGTAAGTTTATAATTTGTTTATTTTATATATTTCCACTTGTGGAATTGAAAGACCTTATCCGCATGATACATTTTTTTCTCTCATAGGCTTTGGGTTTCCTCACATAAAAAATACCCTGCAATCATGGATACAAGAAGATTATAATGTTAGATGGCTTTGGGGTCAATACAAGGAAATATTGGACGAAATATTTTTGCATATTGAGTTCGATATTTCCTGTATTGGCCGAAATAAGCCATTTAATAGTCTGTAGTATGATAATTATTTCAAAATAAAAAATATCAAAATTTTGAGCCATTTTTAATTACGGCTTCTCATGATCTATCATGCATTATTAACACACTTTGAAATTTAGTGTTTGATCCATTTTCGCCTGTTGCTTACTCCATACCATGTTCGTTTTTATCAAAATTTAAAATGAAATTAGTGTTAGGCTTTTGGTGACATTAAAGTTAATAATATGGGAAACATCTCCATACATATTTTACATAAAATAGCTGGACACAAATTTCATTCCATGTTTTGTCAACATCAAAATAGAAGGAAAATGGATCTTTATTTAGGTGCATATCCATTATATCTGCTGTCCCTGTATTAACCCTTATTGTACTGGGGGTGGGGGCTGGGAGGCACCCTCCCCCATTTTCGGAGATCGCACCGCACATTTTGATACCTATTTCGTCGATATCAGATACATACATACAAACATATGCTTGATATACTTGTAATTTGTTACATTATTAGTATGCGAATGTCATCAAAAAGTGCTAGAACTGCATATATTCATGTACAAGCAGAATGTGAATACAGGTTTAGATTTCTTCATATAATAGTGGGAGATATGAAAAGATATCAAATTGCTTTGATATGTTTCTCAAAGTAACTTGATGTATTCCAGAACAAAAGAATACATTAGAAATAAGAAAATAGATATAATAGGAAATACAAAACAGAAAATATATTAAAATGATGACATTTGCTTATTCATAATTTATGCAAATTAATCTTTCCATTTTCAAATATCATAAAAACGATGAAACGTCATGAATTTGAAATGAAGGAAACGTTTATTCAATACATTTTCAAAATTCTTCGCAAGTCTAGACACAAATATGTATATTTTTCTGTAAAATGCATGAAATTAACATTTTTCATAATCAATTAGGCTATAACGACTAAAATGTGCACATTAGGACAAAAAAACTAATTAAACCATCTTGTTTCTTAATACGTGAATATCTTCAAACATGCAAATTTTCGTGTTCATCGGAGATTCGACGGCCGAGATCATGGGAGGGGGGGGGGGGGAAGCTCCCAGCCTCTCCCCCTCCCCCAGTCAGGTAGGTGCTCAAAATAGACAAGCACAAGGGAAACCCAATTTTATTGAAAGAATAATCCCAAATAATATTTTCATTAAATGCATACATTATTGAAAATATTATTTTTCTCTCCTAGCGTATGGCATCAAAATAATGATTGATAAATCATGCATGGCCGTTTTCAGACAGTCTGAGCTCAGGCAGAAACACAAGAACTATCAATAAAATAAGTCGAAAACTGCTACATTTGGTTCATAATCATTTTGAAAAGACAGAAAATTATTTAGGATCATTAATGATTAGAAGAATACATCAAATAAAAGTTCATTTTTGGCTTTCATAATTATGACACCATATTAACGCATGACTTTACAGAAACAAGTTGCTATTGGTAAGGCATATCATTAACTTTAATTCAACTACCTTATTTAATTCCTTAATGAACAAACAATAACTGATAATGATTGATAATTCCAATTCATTTTGTTTCTTCTCACTACAATACTGAATCTTCTCACTACAATACTGAATCTTCGCACTATTTTCCATCACGGTCTTCAATGTCCAGATCTTGTTTAGATTAAGTATGCGGGCAATTATATCTAAAAAAAATTGTAAGGGATCCGAGCCTTGTTTAACTGAATTCACATAAATCCTGAGCTTTCGTTTAATCGGACTGGACCTTTTTTTCTCTCCAGATAACATGGTGCTCAACTTGGCAGACGAGGAGGCCGAGTTGGCGGCGTTACAGGCTATCGAGGGCGGAGGAGGAGAGGAGGTAGGAGTGGAAGAGGAAGGAGAAGAGGTCGTAGAGGAGGAGGAAGAAGGTGACGTGGAGGAGATAGAAGTGGAGCGGAGGGAGGTGATGGAAGAAGGAGAGTGGGTGGAGGATGTGGAGCTGGGCCTGGAGCTAGAGGAGGAGCCGGAGGAGGAGAGGGACGCGGAGTGGAGACAGCTACAGTTGGAGTACGAGGAAGCTGTACAGATGGAGCGGAGTGAGGAGGAGGAGGAGCAGGATGAGGAGGAGGAGGAGGAGGAGGAGGAGGAGGAATGGCGGCTTCACTTCTCGCCAGACGAAGACGACATGACGGAGGATGAAGTGGTAGAGGAGGAGGAGGAGGAGGAGGAGGAGGAACAGAGGAATGAGGGTCTGATTGAGGAACAGGAGGTGGTAGAGGATCATTTTTTTTTCTTTCTCCAATTATTCCCTCAATTATTCTTTTTGTTGTTATCATTATTCTCTTTATTATAATAATTAATGCCCCTGTAATTTTCATTAAAATTAATGTAGCTTTTGTTTAAATTGTATTATTCATAATTACTGACACACTATTATTAATGTTATTGATTATTATTTACACCTTTGTTATTTCTTTACTGTTATTTTTAGTTATGATATCCACAGTATTATTGCTGTCATTATAACTATTATTACTTTTGTTCCTATGATTTATTTATGAGAGACAATAGACACAATAATGACAACGTTTTATCCCACTCAGTTGAGCTTTAAAGGTAAACCACAGTGTTTGACTGATCTCGACGCCGTGGTATAGTGGTTAAGGGATCAAAACCCAGTCTGGCATGAATACCGTTTGGTAAATCATTTAATCTGCATGTTACCATTCTTCATCCAGGTGTAGATTGACATTATTGTATTTGCTAGAGTGCTATGATAATTATGGCTGACTCACTTTAATGCATGGTAATAATCGGTGTATAGGACCGTCACAACGTAACGGAGTGTTATAATATAAAGAGATCTTAGAAGCCATTATCATCAAACTTTATCCTCAGGCATAAACTCTATTGTTATTACTTTGAACTGAATAGAACACATGCTCTGGCAAATGTATTGCTTCTATGTCCGATTAACTTAGAACACTGTGGTTTACCTTTAAAATGGGGGTAACTTCTGGATACCTAAGTGTGAAAACCCAATGTTTAAAGATCTTCCCCTAAAGGACTGCAACAACCCCCTCTCTCTGCAGTTGTCTTTCAAGATTCATGGCTTAAAAAATAGTATTTTGGACATCCAGATGCCCCAAAGCATCAAAGCATTTTGAAATTTTTATAAAGAAAATCTATTTCAAGGGTACGTAATTTCATTTTCCCAAACATGGAGGAAATTTGAATTGAATATATTCCCCACTTTCATAAAAACATACAAAGGCAAAGAATACAATAATTTCTTGCAAACATAGATAAACCAATAAAATTGAAAATACACTGAAGGAAATTACGAAGTGGTTGGATCATCAAAAAAGTTACACAAACTTTTAGGTAGAGGATCCCAAAAATGTCCACAAAAAAAAAAGAGAAGAAAAAAACAAACAATAATACAATGGTAATTACACACATAAAAAATGCGTTTGTTAATTCAAATTTTCTGCATTAAGTGAAGTAATGTTTTAGATTATGCTTTAAATTGTTTAAAGATGCACACTGTTTACGTTTAGGGGCTAGTTTGTTTCAAATAGTGGGTCCTTGGCATAAAAAGATACTATTTGAAAATGAAGAATTACCATATATTACACGAGTGTCTCCTGAAGTCCTGGTATTATGTCTATGAATATCGTTATTTATATATGTGAAATTTCCTCCTCAAATACGCTAAGCTTTTTTCTCCCAAACACTCCAACAAACTTTTCCCCCAAATACTTAAACATATTATAACAGAATAACCTAAAAAGCCCTAACCTATTTATTATTAAAAAAATAGCAAAATAATATAGTTTTCAAGGACTCGAGGAGAAGAAATCTTATGACAAAATATTCTAAATAGAAAAAGAAAGGAAAAAATAGAATAGGAAAAGAAGTTACATATAGCATTGGTCCATTCGGGCAATTCATTTGGCAAAGGGAAATCCTTTAAGACCATAATAAAATTCACATGAAGGTCTAATTATGCGAAATAATTCAACACTCCCCTCCCGCCTCTCAATGACCTCACATCGTGGAGATCTCACACTGATTTAAACCCGCATCCACTCACCTTCAGCCATTGGTCAGATGGTTTAACTTCTTTCTTTTCTTGCTCTCAACCTCCAGGGGCGTCTCCTGTCATTTCATGCGAAGATGGTGCAGAAGGGAATCTGTGTTTGGAGCCATCAACTGTTCTCCTGGATCCTGCTTGTCACCTGATCTGTGATGACCCAAACATCAGGTTTCGACACTGGATGGATGAGAAGCAGATTTCATTGGATCATGGTGGTAAGAAAGTCATGTGTAGCATTTGCTTCTCATTTTAAGGGTGTTTTAGGGATGGGCCAAATACAGAATACACCATTTTGGGGGGATATTTCGAACCCATTTTCATTTGTTTGGCAGTGTTTGCATAATGCAAACCTTCGTTGGCTTTTCAAACTAAACAAGACGAAAACGAAGGAAAACAAGAGAGGAAGGGTGTATTCTATGTAGAAATATTTCATTTCTTAAAGAAGCATAAAACCCTAAAAAATTAGCAGATAATCTGATTTGAAAATGTGGACCAGAGCAAAAAACAGGAAACCACTCCTTTTTTATTGCTTCGTAAGGTGAGCAATCTCTCCCTTTCTTAACGAGATTGCTCTCCATACAGAGGAGTCAAATTGATTAGTTTCAGGGTTCTTTGGCACAGGTTCATATTTTATTAGATTATCTGGTAATTGTTATGCGTTTCATTCTTCTTTAAGAGCCATTCGGAGTGGAACAGTAAGGTAAGAATGCATACGTTTTTAAGAATTTCGAATATGTACTCTCCTCAATTTTTTAAAATTCCTGTTACTGTAATTCTTTCCGTATATATTCCATTCCTTTATATTTTGGGATGCCAGTCATGACTCGATATTATGGATTAGGTTACTAGCTTTATATGTCTCTTGTCCAACTACACTGTAAACGTTTCACTTTGACACACATACACGTTAATGTAAAGATATTTTTCAAGGAAAAGATACACGAATAACGTCTGACCGGCTGGCTGAGTTTTGCTTTGTATCAAGACTAACCCTTTCATTCTGGAAATGGTCGATTGGTAATGCCTTGCTGGAGATGGTGACTCCCCCCCCCCCCCACCCCACACTCAGTGTTATATGTTCCCTCTCTTTTAAAACACCCCCCCCCCCCCTAAGTCCGATTGTGTAAAGTCAATACGTGCCGATTTGTGTGTGTATTACGATCCGAACTTTGTTGCGTGAAAAGTGCCCCATTACCGGAGATTTCGGGAATATGGATGCGGTTCCTTCGTTCCCAGAGTGAGGGGGCCGGGGTGACTTGAGAATAATGAGGCTACGATTATTATATAGGAATTGCCTTTTGTATATTTATTTTTGTTTTTAAGATCCATGATCTTTGACATAAAATTATTGATATTCTTCGTAATTTCAGGTTTTCCGTTTTTCTGGAAGTAGTCAAGGTGCTCGATCGGTTATGTAGTTAATTTCTGGCTGTGAGAAGTTGGCCTACCGGCACCCCAGCCCAAGCTTGTACCTTCCTTTTTTTTCTAATTGTTGGTTAGGATCTGGTGTCATGTGAATAATAAGCCTACTGGGCCCGCCGCTTAAACTGTATGTTAACGGTACGGTTGGTACCCCCTATCAGTTGCCATTTTTTTAATTTTAAACGTTGAGCTTGGTTCAGTCATGTACTTGACTCCCTTTTATTCTTTTTTCTTTAAGGCTTACTATAATTTAGTGTAGTTAATGACTGGCTGGGAGCAGTGTCATATGATTAATAAGCCTAACCGGCCCCGCCCCTTGAACTGTAACGCAGATACTTGCTATGTTTTTGTTTCTATATTCAATTCTAACTTAATTGATTTCAATCCAAACAGAAAGGATCATTCTCAATTTTTGTACATTGGATAACAAATTTTAAAGTTATAGTGTAACATAGATGATTGCGTGTAGGCCCACTAGAATTTAGTCTGGTTAATTACTGGATGAGAGACAGGTTTCTACGAATGGAGAGCCTACCGGGCCCGCCCCTTAACATGTAGGTGAAAGTCATGCCCAGTCAGCTACTTATTTGTTTAATTTTTTTTAATTGAGGGCTTTGTTCTGTCAGAAACTTTTTTTGTTCTCCTCTTAGTCTTACTGGAATTTTGTCTAGTTAATTACTAGCTGAGAGACGGTGTTCTGTGAATGATGAGCCTACCGGGCCCGCCCCTTAAACTATAGGTGAACGGCACCCCCGGTCAGATTTTGTTTATGTAGGGCTTTGTTCTGTAAGAAACTTTAGTTTTTTCTCTCTAAGTCTAATTAGAATTAAATGAAGTTAAGTAGTGGCTAGAACATGGTGTCCTAAAAATGATGAGCCTACCGGGCCCGCCCTTTAAAATGTAAGTAAACGGGACGCTTAGTCACTTGCTTTCGCCCCTTTTTTTATGTAGAGCTTTGTTTTGTCAGAAACCGATTTTTTTTTTCTCCTCTTAGTCCAACTAGAATTTTGACTAATTAATTACTGGCTGAGAGACGGTGTTCTGTCAATGATGAGCCTACCGGGCCCGCACCTTAAAATGTAGGTGAACGGGACGCCCAGTCACTTGCCCTTTCCCCTTTTTTGTATGTAGAGCATTTTTGTCAGAAACCAAAGTTTTTTTCTCCTCTTAGTCTAACTAGAATTTTGTCTAGTTAATTACTAGCTGAGAGACTTTGTTCTGTGAGTGATGAGCCTACTGGGCCCGCCCCTTAAACTATAGGTGAACGGCAACCCCGGTCAGATTTTGTTTATGTAGGGCTTTGTTCTGTAAGAAACTTTATTTTTTTCTCTCTAAGTCTAATTAGAATAAATGAAGTTAATTAGTGGCTGGAACACGGTGTCCTAAAAATGATGAGCCTACCGGGCCCGCCCCTTAATCTGTAGGTGAACGGGACGCCCAGTCACTTGCTTTCGCCCCCTTTTTATGTGGAGCTTTGTTTTGTCAGAAACCGAATTGTTTTCTCCTCTTAGTCCAACTAGAATTTTGTCTAGTTAATTATTGGCTGACAGACGGTAATCTGTGAACGATGAACCTACCGGGCCTGCCCTTAAACTGTAGGTGAACGGCACCCCTAGTCAGATTTTTTTTCTGTAGGGCTTTGCTCTGTAAGAAACTTTATTTAATTTGTTCGTCTTAGTCCAACTAGAATTTTGTCTAATTAATTACTGGCTGGGAGACGATGTTCTGTGAATGATGAGCCTACCGGGCCCGCCCCTTAAAATGTAGGTGAACGGTACCCCCAGCCAGATTTTGTTTATGTAGGGCTTTCTTCTTCTTCTTCTTCTGTTGAAGTACAGGCCACCATGTTGTTGGTTTATCTTCGTACTTTTTGTGCAGATATATATGTACAGTGATGTGGAAGATCTAATCTATGTGCGGTTAAAAAGAACAGGCACAATCCTAGCGCAACTGTGTTTTCTGCACCTCAGTCTTTAAGCTGGCTACTGAGGTACAGGCGATTGCACTTGCAGGGAGAACGTTCCATAGTCTGATGGTGTCAGGAACGAAGGTTTTCTGATATGTGCAAGTGCGAGCATATGGAACATGCATCTTCATCTGATGGCCACGAAGGGAAGTTGGGGCCTGATTGAAGTATTGCGCAGCTGGTACATCAACCAAGGAGTTGAGTATGCGGTACATCATTATCACCTTGAACTGAGCACGCCTTTCTTCAAGAGTGGGCCACTGTAGATGAGAGAGCATGTCGGTGACACTACTTGTGCGACGGTGGTCTCATATGGTAAACCTGGTGTACCGCCGTTGCACCATCTCCAGCTTCCGAATATTAACCTTGGTGAAGGGGTCCCACACTTCGCTTCCGTATTCCAGGACAGGTCTGAGCAGAGCCTTGTAGCATAGCACCTTGATGTTTCTTGGGCAGGAGCTCACGTTGCGTTGCAAGAAGGCACGGGTGGAGATTGCCTTCTTGGCAACCAGGCTAATATGGTGATTCCAGCTCATGCTTTGGTGTATGTTTATACCAAGATACTTGGCAGAGCTGACCTTATCCAGTGCTTGACCATAGATCGAGTATGTCTTGTTGTTTGGCGTCCTCTTTTTAGTGACTGAGATGGCCTGACATTTCTGAGGATTAAATGTCATCTGCCAGTTCTGTAAGAAACTTTATTTATTTTTTCTCCTCTTAGTCTAACTAAAATTTAGTGTAGTAAATTACTGGCTGGGAGACGGTGTCCTAAAAATGATGAGCCTACCGGGCCCGCCCCTTAAACTGTAGGTAAACGGGACGCCCAGTCATTGCTCTTTTCAATTTTTTTTGTATGTAGAGCTTTGTTTTGACAGAAACTGAATTTTTGTTCTCTTTTTAGTCTTACCAGAATTTTGTCTAGTTAATTACTAGCTGAGAGACGATGTTCTGTGAATGATGAGCCTACCGGGCCCGCCCCTTAAACTATAGGTGAACGGCACCCCCAGTCAGATTTAGTTTATGTATGGCTTTGTTCTGTAAGAAACTTTATTTTTTCTCTCTCTATGTCTATTTAGAATTAAATGAAGTTAAGTAGTGGCTGGAACACGGTGTCCTAAAAATGATGAGCCTTTCGGGCTCGCCCCTTAAACTGTAGGTGAACGGCAACTCCAGTCAGATTTTGTTTATGTAGGGCTTTGTTCTGTAAGAAACTTTATTTAATTTTTTCCTCTTAGTCCAACTAGAATTTTGTCTAGTTAATTACTGGCTGAGAGACGGTGTTCTGTGAATGATGAGCCTTCCGGGCTCGCCCCTTAAACTGTAGGTGAACGGCAACTCCAGTCGGATTTTGTTTATGTAGGGCCTTGTTCTGTAAAAAACTTTGTTTAATTTTTTCCTCTTAGTCCAACTAGAATTTTGTCTAGTTAATTACTGACTAAGAGACGGTGTTCCTTGAATGGTGAGCCTATCGGGCCCGCCCCTTAAACTGTAGGTGAACGGCACCCCCAGTCACTTGCCCTTTTCCCCTTTTTTGTATGTAGAGCTTTGTTTTGTCAGAAACCAAAGTTTTTTCTTCTTTAAGTCTAATTAGAATTAAATGAAGTTAAGTAGTGGCTGGAACACGGTGTCCTAAAAATGATTAGCCTACCTGGCACACCCCTTAAACTGTAGGTGAACGGGACGCCCAGTCACTTGCTTTCGCCCCCTTTTTTATGTGGAGCTTTGTTTTGTCAGAAAACAAATTTTTGTTCTCCTCTTAGTCTTACTAGAATTTTGTTAATTACTAACTGAGAGACTGTGTTCAGTAAGTGATGTGCCTACCGGGCCCTCTCCTTAAAGTGTAGATGAACGGCACCCCTTGTCAGATTTTTTTTTATGTAGGGCTTTATTCTGTAAGAAACTTTAGTTATTTTTTCTCCTCTTAGTCTTACTAGAATGTTGTCTAGTTAATTACTAGCTGGGAGACGGTGTTCTGTGAATGATGAGCTTACCGGGCCCGCCCCTTAAACTGTAGGTGAACGGGACGCCCAGTCACTTGCTTTCGGTCCCTTTTTTATGTAGAGCTTTGTTATGTCAGAAACCGAAATTTTGTTCTCCTCTTAGTCTTACTAGAATTTTGTCTAGTTAGTTACTAGCTGAGAGACGGTGTTCTGTGAATGGTGAGCCTACCAGGCCCGCCCCTTAAACTGTAGGTGAACGGCACCCCCAGTCAGATTTTGTTTATGTAGGGCTTTGTTCTGTAAGAAACTTCATTTATTATGTCTCCTCTAAGTCCCACTAGAATGTTGTCTAGTTAGTTACTAGCTGAGAGACGGTGTTCTGTGAATGATGAGCCTACCGGGCCCGCACCTTAAAATGTAGGTGAACGGTACCCCCAGTCAGATTTTGTTTATGTAGGGCTTTGTTCTGTAAGAAACTTTATTAATTATGTCTCCTCTTAGACCCACTAGAATTTTGTCTAGTTAGTTACTAGCTGAGAGACGGTGTTCTGTGAATGATGAGCCTATCGGGCCCGCCCCTTAAACTGTAGGTAAACGGGACGCCCAGTCCCTTGTCCTTTCCCCCTTTTTTGTATGTAGAGCTTTATTTTGACAGAAACCGAATTTTCGTTCTCCTCCTAGTCTTACTAGAATTTTGTCTAGTTAGTTACTAGCTGAGAGACGGGTGTTCTGTGAATGATGAGCCTACCGGGCCCGCCCCTTAAACTGTAGGTGAACGGCACCCCAGTCAGATTTTTTTTCATGTAGGGCTTTATTCTGTAAGAAACTTTAGTTATTTGTTCTCCTCTTAGTCTTACTAGAATTTTGTCTAGTTAGTTACTATCTGAGAGACAGGTGTTCTGTGAATGATGAGCCTACCGGGCCCGCCCCTTAAACCTTAGGTGAACGGCACCCCAGTCAGGTTTATTTTCATTGTAGGGCTTTGTTCTGTCAGAAACTGGTTTTTTTTTCTCCTTTTAGTCCAACTTGGATTTTGTCAAGTTAAATTACTGGCTGAGAGACGGTGTCCTGTAAATGTTGGGCCTACCGCGCCTGTCCCTTAAACTGTGGGTGAACGGGACGCCCAGTCACTTGCTTTTTCCCCATTTTTATGTAGAGCTTGGTTTTGTCATAAACTTGTTCTTCTCTTAGTCTTACTAGAATTTTGTCTAGTTAATTACTACCTGGGAGACGGTGTCGTAAAAATGATGAGCCTACCAGGCCCGCCCCTTAAACTGTAGGTGAACGGCACCCCCAGTCAGATTTTGTTTATGTAGGGCTTTGTTCTGTAAGAAACTTTATTAATTATGTCTCCTCTTAGACCCACTAGAATTTTGTCTAGTTAGTTACTAGCTGAGAGACGGTGTTCTGTGAATGATGAGCCTACCGGGCCCGCCCCTTAAACTGTAGGTAAACGGGACGCCCAGTCCCTTGCCCTTTCCCCCTTTTTTGTATGTAGAGCTTTGTTTTGTCAGAAACCAAAGTTTTGTCTTCTTTAAGTCTAATTAGAATTAAATGAAGTTAAGTAGTGGCTGGAACACGGTGTCCTAAAAATGATGAGCCTACCTGGCACACCCCTTAAACTGTAGGTGAACGGGACGCCCAGTCAATTGCTTTCGCCCCCTTTTTTATGTGGAGCTTTGTTTTGTCAGAAATTTTTTTTTTGTTTTCTTCTAGTCTTACTAGAATTTTGTTAATTACTAACTGAGAGACTGTGTTCAGTAAGTAATGTGCCTACCGGGCCCGCTCCTTAAAGTGTAGATGAACGGCACCCCCAGTCGGTTTTTTTTTATGTAGGGCTTTATTCTGTAAGAAACTTTAGTTATTTTTTCTCCTCTTAGTCTTACTAGAATGTTGTCTAGTTAATTACTAGCTGGGAGACGGTGTTCTGTGAATGATGAGCTTACCGGGCCCGCCCCTTAAACTGTAGGTGAACGGGACGCCCAGTCACTTGCTTTCGGTCCCTTTTTTATGTAGAGCTTTGTTATGTCAGAAACCGAATTTTTGTTCTCCTCTTAGTCTTACTAGAATTTTGTCTAGTTAATTACTACCTGGGAGACGGTGTCGTAAAAATGATGAGCCTACCAGGCCCGCCCCTTAAACTGTAGGTGAACGGCACCCCCAGTCAGATTTTGTTTATGTAGGGCTTTGTTCTGTAAGAAACTTTATTAATTATGTCTCCTCTTAAACCCACTAGAATTTTGTCTAGTTAGTTACTAGCTGAGAGACTGTGTTCTGTGAATGATGAGCCTACCGGGCCCGCCCCTTAAACTGTAGGTGAACGGGACGCCCAGTCAGATTTTGTTTATTTAGGGCTTTGTTCTGTAATAAACTTTATTTATTATATCTCCTCTAAGTTTCACTAGAATGTTGTCTAGTTAATTCTGGCTGAGAGACGGTTTTCTGTGAATGATGAGCCTATCGGGCCCGCCCCTTAAACTGTAGGTGAACGGCACGCCCAGTCAGATTTTGTTTATGTAGGGCTTTGTTCTGTAAGAAACTTTATTTATTATGTCTCCTCTAAGTCCCACTAGAATGTTGTCTAGTTAGTTACTAGCTGAGAGACGGTGTTCTGTGAATGATGAGCCTACCGGGCCCGCACCTTAAAATGTAGGTGAACGGTACCCCCAGTCAGATTTTGTTTATGTAGGGCTTTGTTCTGTAAGAAACTTTATTAATTATGTCTCCTCTTAGACCCACTAGAATTTTGTCTAGTTAGTTACTAGCTGAGAGACGGTGTTCTGTGAATGATGAGCCTATCGGGCCCGCCCCTTAAACTGTAGGTAAACGGGACGCGCAGTCCCTTGCCCTTTCCCCCATTTTTGTATGTAGAGCTTTATTTTGACAGAAACCGAATTTTCGTTCTCCTCCTAGTCTTACTAGAATTTTGTCTAGTTAATTACTAGCTGAGAGACGGGTGTTCCTTGAATGGTGAGCCTATCGGGCCCGCCCCTTAAAATGTAGGTGAATGGCACCCCAAGTCAGATTTTGTTTATTTAGGGCTTTGTTCTGTAAAAAACTTTAGTTATTTTTTCTCCTCCTAGTCTTACTAGAATTTTGTCTAGTTAATTACTAGCTGAGAGACGGTGTTCCTTGAATGGTGAGCCTATCGGGCCGGCCCTTTAAACTGTAGGTAAACGGGAGGCCCAGTCATTGCTCTTTTCCCCTATTTTGTATGTAGGGCTTTGTTTTGTCAGAAACCGAATTTTTTTTCTCCTCTTAGTCTTACTAGAATTTTGTCTAGTTAATTACTAGCTGAGAGACGGGTGTTCTGTGATTGATGAGCCTACCGGGCCCGCCCCTTAAACTGTAGGTGAACGGCACCCCAGTCAGATTTATTTTCATTGTAGGGCTTTGTTCTGTAAGAAACTTTATTTATTATGTCTCCTCTAAGTCCCACTAGAATGTTGTCTAGTTAGTTACTAGCTGAGAGACGGTGTTCTGTGAATGATGAGCCTACCGGGCCCGCACCTTAAAATGTAGGTGAACGGTACCCCCAGTCAGATTTTGTTTATGTAGGGCTTTGTTCTGTAAGAAACTTTATTAATTATGTCTCCTCTTAGACCCACTAGAATTTTGTCTAGTTAGTTACTAGCTGAGAGACGGTGTTCCTTGAATGGTGAGCCTATCGGGCCCGCCCCTTAAACTGTAGGTAAACGGGACGCCCAGTCCCTTGCCCTTTCCCCCTTTTTTGTATGTAGAGCTTTATTTTGACAGAAACCGAATTTTCGTTCTCCTCCTAGTCTTACTAGAATTTTGCCTAGTTAATTACTAGCTGAGAGACGGGTGTTCCTTGAATGGTGAGCCTATCGGGCCCGCCCCTTAAACTGTAGGTAAACGGGACGCCCAGTCCCTTGCCCTTTCCCCCTTTTTTGTATGTAGAGCTTTATTTTGACAGAAACCGAATTTTCGTTCTCCTCCTAGTCTTACTAGAATTTTGTCTAGTTAATTACTAGCTGAGAGACGGGTGTTCCTTGAATGGTGAGCCTATCGGGCCCGCCCCTTAAAATGTAGGTGAATGGCACCCCCAGTCAGATTTTTTTTATGTAGGGCTTTATTCTGTAAGAAACTTTAGTTATTTGTTCTCCTCTTAGTCTTACTAGAATTTTTTCTAGTTAATTACTGGCTGAGAGACGGTGTCGTAAAAATGATGAGCCTACCAGGCCCGCCCCTTAAACTGTAGGTGAACGGCACCCCAGTCAGATTTTTTTTCATTGTAGGGCTTTGTTCTGTACGAAACTTTATTTATTATGTCTCCTCTTAGTCCCACTAGAATGTTGTCTAGTTAATTCTGGCTGAGAGACGGTTTTCTGTGAATGATGAGCCTACCGGGCCCGCACCTTAAAATGTAGGTGAACGGTACCCCAGTCAGATTTTGTTTATGTAGGGCTTTGTTCTGTAAGAAACTTTATTAATTATGTCTCCTCTTAGACCCACTAGAATTTTGTCTAGTTAGTTACTAGCTGAGAGACGGTGTTCCTTGAATGGTGAGCCTATCGGGCCGGCCCTTTAAACTGTAGGTAAACGGGACGCCCAGTCATTGCTCTTTTCCCCTATTTTGTATGTAGAGCTTTGTTTTGTCAGAAACCGAATTTTTGTTCTCCTCTTAGTCTTACTAGAATTTTGTCTAGTTAATTACTAGCTGAGAGACGGTGTTCTGTAAATAATGAAACTACCGGGCCCGTCCCTTAAACTGTAGATGAACGGCACCCCCAGTCAGATTTTTTTTATGTAGGGCTTTATTCTGTAAGAAACTTTAGTTATTTGTTCTCCTCTTAGTCTTACTAGAATTTTTTCTAGTTAATTACTGGCTGAGAGACGGTGTCGTAAAAATGATGAGCCTACCAGGCCCGCCCCTTAAACTGTAGGTGAACGGCACCCCAGTCAGATTTATTTTCATTGTAGGGCTTTGTTCTGTACGAAACTTTATTTATTATGTCTCCTCTTAGTCCCACTAGAATGTTGTCTAGTTAATTCTGGCTGAGAGACGGTTTTCTGTGAATGATGAGCCTATCGGGCCCGCCCCTTAAACTGTAGGTAAACGGGACGCCCAGTCATTGCTCTTTTCCCCTATTTTGTATGTAGAGCTTTGTTTTGTCAGAAACCGAATTTTCGTTCTCCTCCTAGTCTTACTAGAATTTTGCCTAGTTAATTACTAGCTGAGAGACGGGTGTTCCTTGAATGGTGAGCCTATCGGGCCCGCCCCTTAAACTGTAGGTAAACGGGACGCCCAGTCCCTTGCCCTTTCCCCCTTTTTTGTATGTAGAGCTTTATTTTGACAGAAACCGAATTTTCGTTCTCCTCCTAGTCTTACTAGAATTTTGTCTAGTTAATTACTAGCTGAGAGACGGGTGTTCCTTGAATGGTGAGCCTATCGGGCCCGCCCCTTAAAATGTAGGTGAATGGCACCCCCAGTCAGATTTTTTTTATGTAGGGCTTTATTCTGTAAGAAACTTTAGTTATTTGTTCTCCTCTTAGTCTTACTAGAATTTTTTCTAGTTAATTACTGGCTGAGAGACGGTGTCGTAAAAATGATGAGCCTACCAGGCCCGCCCCTTAAACTGTAGGTGAACGGCACCCCAGTCAGATTTTTTTTCATTGTAGGGCTTTGTTCTGTACGAAACTTTATTTATTATGTCTCCTCTTAGTCCCACTAGAATGTTGTCTAGTTAATTCTGGCTGAGAGACGGTTTTCTGTGAATGATGAGCCTACCGGGCCCGCACCTTAAAATGTAGGTGAACGGTACCCCAGTCAGATTTTGTTTATGTAGGGCTTTGTTCTGTAAGAAACTTTATTAATTATGTCTCCTCTTAGACCCACTAGAATTTTGTCTAGTTAGTTACTAGCTGAGAGACGGTGTTCCTTGAATGGTGAGCCTATCGGGCCGGCCCTTTAAACTGTAGGTAAACGGGACGCCCAGTCATTGCTCTTTTCCCCTATTTTGTATGTAGAGCTTTGTTTTGTCAGAAACCGAATTTTTGTTCTCCTCTTAGTCTTACTAGAATTTTGTCTAGTTAATTACTAGCTGAGAGACGGTGTTCTGTAAATAATGAAACTACCGGGCCCGTCCCTTAAACTGTAGATGAACGGCACCCCCAGTCAGATTTTTTTTATGTAGGGCTTTATTCTGTAAGAAACTTTAGTTATTTGTTCTCCTCTTAGTCTTACTAGAATTTTTTCTAGTTAATTACTGGCTGAGAGACGGTGTCGTAAAAATGATGAGCCTACCAGGCCCGCCCCTTAAACTGTAGGTGAACGGCACCCCAGTCAGATTTATTTTCATTGTAGGGCTTTGTTCTGTACGAAACTTTATTTATTATGTCTCCTCTTAGTCCCACTAGAATGTTGTCTAGTTAATTCTGGCTGAGAGACGGTTTTCTGTGAATGATGAGCCTATCGGGCCCGCCCCTTAAACTGTAGGTAAACGGGACGCCCAGTCATTGCTCTTTTCCCCTATTTTGTATGTAGAGCTTTGTTTTGTCAGAAACCGAATTTTTTTTCTCCTCTTAGTCTTACTTGAATTTTGTCTAGTTAATTACTAGCTGAGAGACGGGTGTTCTGTGAATGATGAGCCTACCGGGCCCGCCCCTTAAACTGTAGGTAAACGGGACGCCCAGTCACTTGCCCTTTTCCCCTTTTTTGTATGTAGAGCTTTGTTTTGTCAGAAACCGAATTTTTGTTCTCCTCTTAGTCTTACTAGAATTTTGTCTAGTTAATTACTATCGGAGAGACCTGTTCCTTGAATTGTGAGCCTATCGGGCCCGCCCTTAAACTGTAGATGAACGGCACCCCCAGTCAGATTTTTTTTATGTAGGGCTTGATTCTGTAAGAAACTTTAGTTATTTGTTCTCCTCTTAGTCTTACTAGAATTTTTTCTAGTTAATTACTGGCTGAGATACGGTGTCGTAAAAATGATGAGCCTACCAGGCCCGCCCCTTAAACTGTAGGTGAACGGCACCCCAGTCAGATTTTTTTTCATTGTAGGGCTTTGTTCTGTACGAAACTTTATTTATTATGTTTCCTCTTAGTCCCACTAGAATGTTGTCTAGTTAATTCTGGCTGAGAGACGGTTTTCTGTGAATGATGAGCCTACCGGGCCCGCACCTTAAAATGTAGGTGAACGGTACCCCCAGTCAGATTTTGTTTATGTAGGGCTTTGTTCTGTAAGAAACTTTATTAATTATGTCTCCTCTTAGACCCACTAGAATCTTGTCTAGTTAGTTACTAGCTGAGAGACGGTGTTCCTTGAATGGTGAGCTTATCGGGCCGGCCCTTTAAACTGTAGGTAAACGGGACGCCCAGTCATTGCTCTTTTCCCCTATTTTGTATGTAGAGCTTTGTTTTGTCAGAAACCGAATTTTTGTTCTCCTCTTAGTCTTACTAGAATTTTGTCTAGTTAATTACTAGCTGAGAGACGGTGTTCTGTAAATAATGAAACTACCGGGCCCGTCCCTTAAACTGTAGATGAACGGCACCCCCAGTCAGATTTTTTTTATGTAGGGCTTTATTCTGTAAGAAACTTTAGTTATTTGTTCTCCTCTTAGTCTTACTAGAATTTTTTCTAGTTAATTACTGGCTGAGAGACGGTGTCGTAAAAATGATGAGCCTACCAGGCCCGCCCCTTAAACTGTAGGTGAACGGCACCCCAGTCAGATTTATTTTCATTGTAGGGCTTTGTTCTGTACGAAACTTTATTTATTATGTCTCCTCTTAGTCCCACTAGAATGTTGTCTAGTTAATTCTGGCTGAGAGACGGTTTTCTGTGAATGATGAGCCTATCGGGCCCGCCCCTTAAACTGTAGGTAAACGGGACGCCCAGTCATTGCTCTTTTCCCCTATTTTGTATGTAGAGCTTTGTTTTGTCAGAAACCGAATTTTTTTTCTCCTCTTAGTCTTACTTGAAATTTGTCTAGTTAATTACTAGCTGAGAGACGGGTGTTCTGTGAATGATGAGCCTACCGGGCCCGCCCCTTAAACTGTAGGTAAACGGGACGCCCAGTCACTTGCCCTTTTCCCCTTTTTTGTATGTAGAGCTTTGTTTTGTCAGAAACCGAATTTTTGTTCTCCTCTTAGTCTTACTAGAATTTTGTCTAGTTAATTACTAACGGAGAGACCTGTTCCTTGAATGGTGAGCCTATCGGGCCCGCCCTTAAACTGTAGATGAACGGCACCCCCAGTCAGATTTTTTTTATGTAGGGCTTTATTCTGTAAGAAACTTTAGTTATTTGTTCTCCTCTTAGTCTAACTAGAATTTTTTCTAGTTAATTACTGGCTGAGATACGGTGTCGTAAAAATGATGAGCCTACCAGGCCCGCCCCTTAAACTGTAGGTGAACGGCACCCCAGTCAGATTTATTTTCATTGTAGGGCTTTGTTCTGTACGAAACTTTATTTATTATGTCTCCTCTTAGTCCCACTAGAATGTTGTCTAGTTAATTCTGGCTGAGAGACGGTTTTCTGTGAATGATGAGCCTATCGGGCCCGCCCCTTAAACTGTAGGTGAACGGCACCCCCAGTCAGATTTTGTTTATGTAGGGCTTTGTTCTGTAAGAAACTTTATTTATTATGTCTCCTCTAAGTCCCGCTAGAATGTTGTCTAGTTAGTTACTAGCTGATAGACGGTGTTCTGTGAATGATGAGCCTACCGGGCCCGCACCTTAAAATGTAGGTGAACGGTACCCCCAGTCAGATTTTGTTTATGTAGGGCTTTGTTCTGTAAGAAACTTTATTAATTATGTCTCCTCTTAGACCCACTAGAATTTTGTCTAGTTAGTTACTAGCTGAGAGACGGTGTTCCTTGAATGGTGAGCCTATCGGGCCCGCCCCTTAAACTGTAGGTAAACGGGACGCCCAGTCCCTTGCCCTTTCCCCCTTTTTTGTATGTAGAGCTTTATTTTGACATAAACCGAATTTTCGTTCTCCTCCTAGTCTTACTAGAATTTTGTCTAGTTAATTACTAGCTGAGAGACGGGTGTTCCTTGAATGGTGAGCCTATCGGGCCCGCCCCTTAAAATGTAGGTGAGTGGCACCCCAAGTCTGATTTTGTTTATTTAGGGCTTTGTTCTGTAAAAAACTTTAGTTATTTTTTCTCCTCCTAGTCTTACTAGAATTTTGTCTAGTTAATTACTAGCTGAGAGACGGTGTTCCTTGAATGGTGAGCCTATCGGGCCGGCCCTTTAAACTGTAGGTAAACGGGACGCCCAGTCATTGCTCTTTTCCCCTATTTTGTATGTAGAGCTTTGTTTTGTCAGAAACCGAATGTTTGTTCTCCTCTTAGTCTTACTAGAATTTTGTCTAGTTAGTTACTAGCTGAGAGACGGTGTTCCTTGAATGGTGAGCCTATCGGGCCGGCCCTTTAAACTGTAGGTAAACGGGAGGCCCAGTCATTGCTCTTTTCCCCTATTTTGTATGTAGGGCTTTGTTTTGTCAGAAACCGAATTTTTTTTCTCCTCTTAGTCTTTCTAGAATTTTGTCTAGTTAATTACTAGCTGAGAGACGGGTGTTCTGTGATTGATGAGCCTACCGGGCCCGCCCCTTAAACTGTAGGTGAACGGCACCCCAGTCAGATTTATTTTCATTGTAGGGCTTTGTTCTGTAAGAAACTTTATTTATTATGTCTCCTCTAAGTCCCACTAGAATGTTGTCTAGTTAGTTACTAGCTGAGAGACGGTGTTCTGTGAATGATGAGCCTACCGGGCCCGCACCTTAAAATGTAGGTGAACGGTACCCCCAGTCAGATTTTGTTTATGTAGGGCTTTGTTCTGTAAGAAACTTTATTAATTATGTCTCCTCTTAGACCCACTAGAATTTTGTCTAGTTAGTTACTAGCTGAGAGACGGTGTTCCTTGAATGGCGAGCCTATCGGGCCCGCCCCTTAAACTGTAGGTAAACGGGACGCCCAGTCCCTTGCCCTTTCCCCCTTTTTTGTATGTAGAGCTTTATTTTGACAGAAACCGAATTTTCGTTCTCCTCCTAGTCTTACTAGAATTTTGCCTAGTTAATTACTAGCTGAGAGACGGGTGTTCCTTGAATGGTGAGCCTATCGGGCCCGCCCCTTAAACTGTAGGTAAACGGGACGCCCAGTCCCTTGCCCTTTCCCCCTTTTTTGTATGTAGAGCTTTATTTTGACAGAAACCGAATTTTCGTTCTCCTCCTAGTCTTACTAGAATTTTGTCTAGTTAATTACTAGCTGAGAGACGGGTGTTCCTTGAATGGTGAGCCTATCGGGCCCGCCCCTTAAAATGTAGGTGAATGGCACCCCCAGTCAGATTTTTTTTATGTAGGGCTTTATTCTGTAAGAAACTTTAGTTATTTGTTCTCCTCTTAGTCTTACTAGAATTTTTTCTAGTTAATTACTGGCTGAGAGACGGTGTCGTAAAAATGATGAGCCTACCAGGCCCGCCCCTTAAACTGTAGGTGAACGGCACCCCAGTCAGATTTTTTTTCATTGTAGGGCTTTGTTCTGTACGAAACTTTATTTATTATGTCTCCTCTTAGTCCCACTAGAATGTTGTCTAGTTAATTCTGGCTGAGAGACGGTTTTCTGTGAATGATGAGCCTACCGGGCCCGCACCTTAAAATGTAGGTGAACGGTACCCCAGTCAGATTTTGTTTATGTAGGGCTTTGTTCTGTAAGAAACTTTATTAATTATGTCTCCTCTTAGACCCACTAGAATTTTGTCTAGTTAGTTACTAGCTGAGAGACGGTGTTCCTTGAATGGTGAGCCTATCGGGCCGGCCCTTTAAACTGTAGGTAAACGGGACGCCCAGTCATTGCTCTTTTCCCCTATTTTGTATGTAGAGCTTTGTTTTGTCAGAAACCGAATTTTTGTTCTCCTCTTAGTCTTACTAGAATTTTGTCTAGTTAATTACTAGCTGAGAGACGGTGTTCTGTAAATAATGAAACTACCGGGCCCGTCCCTTAAACTGTAGATGAACGGCACCCCCAGTCAGATTTTTTTTATGTAGGGCTTTATTCTGTAAGAAACTTTAGTTATTTGTTCTCCTCTTAGTCTTACTAGAATTTTTTCTAGTTAATTACTGGCTGAGAGACGGTGTCGTAAAAATGATGAGCCTACCAGGCCCGCCCCTTAAACTGTAGGTGAACGGCACCCCAGTCAGATTTATTTTCATTGTAGGGCTTTGTTCTGTACGAAACTTTATTTATTATGTCTCCTCTTAGTCCCACTAGAATGTTGTCTAGTTAATTCTGGCTGAGAGACGGTTTTCTGTGAATGATGAGCCTATCGGGCCCGCCCCTTAAACTGTAGGTAAACGGGACGCCCAGTCATTGCTCTTTTCCCCTATTTTGTATGTAGAGCTTTGTTTTGTCAGAAACCGAATTTTTTTTCTCCTCTTAGTCTTACTTGAATTTTGTCTAGTTAATTACTAGCTGAGAGACGGGTGTTCTGTGAATGATGAGCCTACCGGGCCCGCCCCTTAAACTGTAGGTAAACGGGACGCCCAGTCACTTGCCCTTTTCCCCTTTTTTGTATGTAGAGCTTTGTTTTGTCAGAAACCGAATTTTTTTTCTCCTCTTAGTCTTACTTGAAATTTGTCTAGTTAATTACTAGCTGAGAGACGGGTGTTCTGTGAATGATGAGCCTACCGGGCCCGCCCCTTAAACTGTAGGTAAACGGGACGCCCAGTCACTTGCCCTTTTCCCCTTTTTTGTATGTAGAGCTTTGTTTTGTCAGAAACCGAATTTTTGTTCTCCTCTTAGTCTTACTAGAATTTTGTCTAGTTAATTACTAACGGAGAGACCTGTTCCTTGAATGGTGAGCCTATCGGGCCCGCCCTTAAACTGTAGATGAACGGCACCCCCAGTCAGATTTTTTTTATGTAGGGCTTTATTCTGTAAGAAACTTTAGTTATTTGTTCTCCTCTTAGTCTAACTAGAATTTTTTCTAGTTAATTACTGGCTGAGATACGGTGTCGTAAAAATGATGAGCCTACCAGGCCCGCCCCTTAAACTGTAGGTGAACGGCACCCCAGTCAGATTTATTTTCATTGTAGGGCTTTGTTCTGTACGAAACTTTATTTATTATGTCTCCTCTTAGTCCCACTAGAATGTTGTCTAGTTAATTCTGGCTGAGAGACGGTTTTCTGTGAATGATGAGCCTATCGGGCCCGCCCCTTAAACTGTAGGTGAACGGCACCCCCAGTCAGATTTTGTTTATGTAGGGCTTTGTTCTGTAAGAAACTTTATTTATTATGTCTCCTCTAAGTCCCGCTAGAATGTTGTCTAGTTAGTTACTAGCTGATAGACGGTGTTCTGTGAATGATGAGCCTACCGGGCCCGCACCTTAAAATGTAGGTGAACGGTACCCCCAGTCAGATTTTGTTTATGTAGGGCTTTGTTCTGTAAGAAACTTTATTAATTATGTCTCCTCTTAGACCCACTAGAATTTTGTCTAGTTAGTTACTAGCTGAGAGACGGTGTTCCTTGAATGGTGAGCCTATCGGGCCCGCCCCTTAAACTGTAGGTAAACGGGACGCCCAGTCCCTTGCCCTTTCCCCCTTTTTTGTATGTAGAGCTTTATTTTGACATAAACCGAATTTTCGTTCTCCTCCTAGTCTTACTAGAATTTTGTCTAGTTAATTACTAGCTGAGAGACGGGTGTTCCTTGAATGGTGAGCCTATCGGGCCCGCCCCTTAAAATGTAGGTGAGTGGCACCCCAAGTCTGATTTTGTTTATTTAGGGCTTTGTTCTGTAAAAAACTTTAGTTATTTTTTCTCCTCCTAGTCTTACTAGAATTTTGTCTAGTTAATTACTAGCTGAGAGACGGTGTTCCTTGAATGGTGAGCCTATCGGGCCGGCCCTTTAAACTGTAGGTAAACGGGACGCCCAGTCATTGCTCTTTTCCCCTATTTTGTATGTAGAGCTTTGTTTTGTCAGAAACCGAATGTTTGTTCTCCTCTTAGTCTTACTAGAATTTTGTCTAGTTAGTTACTAGCTGAGAGACGGTGTTCCTTGAATGGTGAGCCTATCGGGCCGGCCCTTTAAACTGTAGGTAAACGGGAGGCCCAGTCATTGCTCTTTTCCCCTATTTTGTATGTAGGGCTTTGTTTTGTCAGAAACCGAATTTTTTTTCTCCTCTTAGTCTTACTAGAATTTTGTCTAGTTAATTACTAGCTGAGAGACGGGTGTTCTGTGATTGATGAGCCTACCGGGCCCGCCCCTTAAACTGTAGGTGAACGGCACCCCAGTCAGATTTATTTTCATTGTAGGGCTTTGTTCTGTAAGAAACTTTATTTATTATGTCTCCTCTAAGTCCCACTAGAATGTTGTCTAGTTAGTTACTAGCTGAGAGACGGTGTTCTGTGAATGATGAGCCTACCGGGCCCGCACCTTAAAATGTAGGTGAACGGTACCCCCAGTCAGATTTTGTTTATGTAGGGCTTTGTTCTGTAAGAAACTTTATTAATTATGTCTCCTCTTAGACCCACTAGAATTTTGTCTAGTTAGTTACTAGCTGAGAGACGGTGTTCCTTGAATGGTGAGCCTATCGGGCCCGCCCCTTAAACTGTAGGTAAACGGGACGCCCAGTCCCTTGCCCTTTCCCCCTTTTTTGTATGTAGAGCTTTATTTTGACAGAAACCGAATTTTCGTTCTCCTCCTAGTCTTACTAGAATTTTGCCTAGTTAATTACTAGCTGAGAGACGGGTGTTCCTTGAATGGTGAGCCTATCGGGCCCGCCCCTTAAACTGTAGGTAAACGGGACGCCCAGTCCCTTGCCCTTTCCCCCTTTTTTGTATGTAGAGCTTTATTTTGACAGAAACCGAATTTTCGTTCTCCTCCTAGTCTTACTAGAATTTTGTCTAGTTAATTACTAGCTGAGAGACGGGTGTTCCTTGAATGGTGAGCCTATCGGGCCCGCCCCTTAAAATGTAGGTGAATGGCACCCCCAGTCAGATTTTTTTTATGTAGGGCTTTATTCTGTAAGAAACTTTAGTTATTTGTTCTCCTCTTAGTCTTACTAGAATTTTTTCTAGTTAATTACTGGCTGAGAGACGGTGTCGTAAAAATGATGAGCCTACCAGGCCCGCCCCTTAAACTGTAGGTGAACGGCACCCCAGTCAGATTTTTTTTCATTGTAGGGCTTTGTTCTGTACGAAACTTTATTTATTATGTCTCCTCTTAGTCCCACTAGAATGTTGTCTAGTTAATTCTGGCTGAGAGACGGTTTTCTGTGAATGATGAGCCTACCGGGCCCGCACCTTAAAATGTAGGTGAACGGTACCCCAGTCAGATTTTGTTTATGTAGGGCTTTGTTCTGTAAGAAACTTTATTAATTATGTCTCCTCTTAGACCCACTAGAATTTTGTCTAGTTAGTTACTAGCTGAGAGACGGTGTTCCTTGAATGGTGAGCCTATCGGGCCGGCCCTTTAAACTGTAGGTAAACGGGACGCCCAGTCATTGCTCTTTTCCCCTATTTTGTATGTAGAGCTTTGTTTTGTCAGAAACCGAATTTTTGTTCTCCTCTTAGTCTTACTAGAATTTTGTCTAGTTAATTACTAGCTGAGAGACGGTGTTCTGTAAATAATGAAACTACCGGGCCCGTCCCTTAAACTGTAGATGAACGGCACCCCCAGTCAGATTTTTTTTATGTAGGGCTTTATTCTGTAAGAAACTTTAGTTATTTGTTCTCCTCTTAGTCTTACTAGAATTTTTTCTAGTTAATTACTGGCTGAGAGACGGTGTCGTAAAAATGATGAGCCTACCAGGCCCGCCCCTTAAACTGTAGGTGAACGGCACCCCAGTCAGATTTATTTTCATTGTAGGGCTTTGTTCTGTACGAAACTTTATTTATTATGTCTCCTCTTAGTCCCACTAGAATGTTGTCTAGTTAATTCTGGCTGAGAGACGGTTTTCTGTGAATGATGAGCCTATCGGGCCCGCCCCTTAAACTGTAGGTAAACGGGACGCCCAGTCATTGCTCTTTTCCCCTATTTTGTATGTAGAGCTTTGTTTTGTCAGAAACCGAATTTTTTTTCTCCTCTTAGTCTTACTTGAATTTTGTCTAGTTAATTACTAGCTGAGAGACGGGTGTTCTGTGAATGATGAGCCTACCGGGCCCGCCCCTTAAACTGTAGGTAAACGGGACGCCCAGTCACTTGCCCTTTTCCCCTTTTTTGTATGTAGAGCTTTGTTTTGTCAGAAACCGAATTTTCGTTCTCCTCTTAGTCCAACTAGAATTTTGTCTAGTTAATTACTAGCTGAGAGACGGGTGTTCCTTGAATGGTGAGCCTATCGGGCCCGCCCTTAAACTGTAGATGAACGGCACCCCCAGTCAGATTTTTTTTATGTAGGGCTTGATTCTGTAAGAAACTTTAGTTATTTGTTCTCCTCTTAGTCTTACTAGAATTTTTTCTAGTTAATTACTGGCTGAGATACGGTGTCGTAAAAATGATGAGCCTACCAGGCCCGCCCCTTAAACTGTAGGTGAACGGCACCCCAGTCAGATTTTTTTTCATTGTAGGGCTTTGTTCTGTACGAAACTTTATTTATTATGTTTCCTCTTAGTCCCACTAGAATGTTGTCTAGTTAATTCTGGCTGAGAGACGGTTTTCTGTGAATGATGAGCCTATCGGGCCCGCCCCTTAAACTGTAGGTGAACGGCACCCCCAGTCAGATTTTGTTTATGTAGGGCTTTGTTCTGTAAGAAACTTTATTTATTATGTCTCCTCTTAGACCCACTAGAATTTTGTCTAGTTAGTTACTAGCTGAGAGACGGTGTTCCTTGAATGGTGAGCCTATCGGGCCCGCCCCTTAAACTGTAGGTAAACGGGACGCCCAGTCCCTTGCCCTTTCCCCCTTTTTTGTATGTAGAGCTTTATTTTGACAGAAACCAAATTTTCGTTTTCCTCCTAGTCTTACTAGAATTTTGTATAGTTAATTACTAGCTGAGAGACGGGTGTTCCTTGAATGGTGAGCCTATCGGGCCCGCCCCTTAAAATGTAGGTGAATGGCACCCCCAGTCAGATTTTTTTTATGTAGGGCTTTATTCTGTAAGAAACTTTAGTTATTTGTTCTCCTCTTAGTCTTACTAGAATTTTTTCTAGTTAATTACTGGCTGAGAGACGGTGTCGTAAAAATGATGAGCCTACCAGGCCGGCCCCTTAAACTGTAGGTGAACGGCACCCCAGTCAGATTTATTTTCATTGTAGGGCTTTGTTCTGTACGAAACTTTATTTATTATGTCTCCTCTTAGTCCCACTAGAATGTTGTCTAGTTAATTCTGGCTGAGAGACGGTTTTCTGTGAATGATGAGCCTACCGGGCCCGCACCTTAAAATGTAGGTGAACGGTACCCCCAGTCAGATTTTGTTTATGTAGGGCTTTGTTCTGTAAGAAACTTTATTAATTATGTCTCCTCTTAGACCCACTAGAATCTTGTCTAGTTAGTTACTAGCTGAGAGACGGTGTTCCTTGAATGGTGAGCTTATCGGGCCGGCCCTTTAAACTGTAGGTAAACGGGACGCCCAGTCATTGCTCTTTTCCCCTATTTTGTATGTAGAGCTTTGTTTTGTCAGAAACCGAATTTTTGTTCTCCTCTTAGTCTTACTAGAATTTTGTCTAGTTAATTACTAGCTGAGAGACGGTGTTCTGTAAATAATGAAACTACCGGGCCCGTCCCTTAAACTGTAGATGAACGGCACCCCCAGTCAGATTTTTTTTATGTAGGGCTTTATTCTGTAAGAAACTTTAGTTATTTGTTCTCCTCTTAGTCTAACTAGAATTTTTTCTAGTTAATTACTGGCTGAGAGACGGTGTCGTAAAAATGATGAGCCTACCAGGCCCGCCCCTTAAACTGTAGGTGAACGGCACCCCAGTCAGATTTATTTTCATTGTAGGGCTTTGTTCTGTACGAAACTTTATTTATTATGTCTCCTCTTAGTCCCACTAGAATGTTGTCTAGTTAATTCTGGCTGAGAGACGGTTTTCTGTGAATGATGAGCCTATCGGGCCCGCCCCTTAAACTGTAGGTGAACGGCACCCCCAGTCAGATTTTGTTTATGTAGGGCTTTGTTCTGTAAGAAACTTTATTTATTATGTCTCCTCTAAGTCCCACTAGAATGTTGTCTAGTTAGTTACTAGCTGATAGACGGTGTTCTGTGAATGATGAGCCTACCGGGCCCGCACCTTAAAATGTAGGTGAACGGTACCCCCAGTCAGATTTTGTTTATGTAGGGCTTTGTTCTGTAAGAAACTTTATTAATTATGTCTCCTCTTAGACCCACTAGAATTTTGTCTAGTTAGTTACTAGCTGAGAGACGGTGTTCCTTGAATGGTGAGCCTATCGGGCCCGCCCCTTAAACTGTAGGTAAACGGGACGCCCAGTCCCTTGCCCTTTCCCCCTTTTTTGTATGTAGAGCTTTATTTTGACAGAAACCGAATTTTCGTTCTCCTCCTAGTCTTACTAGAATTTTGTCTAGTTAATTACTAGCTGAGAGACGGGTGTTCCTTGAATGGTGAGCCTATCGGGCCCGCCCCTTAAAATGTAGGTGAATGGCACCCCAAGTCAGATTTTGTTTATTTAGGGCTTTGTTCTGTAAAAAACTTTAGTTATTTTTTCTCCTCCTAGTCTTACTAGAATTTTGTCTAGTTAATTACTAGCTGAGAGACGGTGTTCCTTGAATGGTGAGCCTATCGGGCCGGCCCTTTAAACTGTAGGTAAACGGGACGCCCAGTCATTGCTCTTTTCCCCTATTTTGTATGTAGAGCTTTGTTTTGTCAGAAACCGAATTTTTGTTCTCCTCTTAGTCTTACTAGAATTTTGTCTAGTTAATTACTAGCTGAGAGACGGTGTTCTGTAAATAATGAAACTACCGGGCCCGTCCCTTAAACTGTAGATGAACGGCACCCCCAGTCAGATTTTGTTTATTTAGGGCTTTATTCTGTAAGAAACTTTATTTATTTGTTCTCCTCTTAGTCTTACTAGAATTTTTTCTAGTTAATTACTGGCTGAGAGACGGTGTCGTAAAAATGATGAGCCTACCAGGCCCGCTCCTTAAACTGTAGGTGAACGGCACCCCAGTCAGATTTATTTTCATTGTAGGGCTTTGTTCTGTACGAAACTTTATTTATTATGTCTCCTCTTAGTCCCACTAGAATGTTGTCTAGTTAATTCTGGCTGAGAGACGGTTTTCTGTGAATGATGAGCCTATCGGGCCCGCCCCTTAAACTGTAGGTAAACGGGACGCCCAGTCATTGCTCTTTTCCCCTATTTTGTATGTAGAGCTTTGTTTTGTCAGAAACCGAATTTTTTTTCTCCTCTTAGTCTTACTTGAATTTTGTCTAGTTAATTACTAGCTGAGAGACGGGTGTTCTGTGAATGATGAGCCTACCGGGCCCGCCCCTTAAACTGTAGGTAAACGGGACGCCCAGTCACTTGCCCTTTTCCCCTTTTTTGTATGTAGAGCTATGTTTTGTCAGAAACCGAATTTTTGTTCTTCTCTTAGTCTTACTAGAATTTTGTCTAGTTAATTACTATCGGAGAGACCTGTTCCTTGAATGGTGAGCCTATCGGGCCCGCCCTTAAACTGTAGATGAACGGCACCCCCAGTCAGATTTTTTTTATGTAGGGCTTGATTCTGTAAGAAACTTTAGTTATTTGTTCTCCTCTTAGTCTTACTAGAATTTTTTCTAGTTAATTACTGGCTGAGATACGGTGTCGTAAAAATGATGAGCCTACCAGGCCCGCCCCTTAAACTGTAGGTGAACGGCACCCCAGTCAGATTTTTTTTCATTGTAGGGCTTTGTTCTGTACGAAACTTTATTTATTATGTTTCCTCTTAGTCCCACTAGAATGTTGTCTAGTTAATTCTGGCTGAGAGACGGTTTTCTGTGAATGATGAGCCTATCGGGCCCGCCCCTTAAACTGTAGGTGAACGGCACCCCCAGTCGGATTTTGTTTATGTAGGGCTTTGATCTGTAAGAAACTTTATTTATTATGTCTCCTCTTAGACCCACTAGAATTTTGTCTAGTTAATTACTGGCTGAGAGACGGTGTCGTAAAAATGATGAGCCTACCAGGCCCGCCCCTTAAACTGTAGGTAAACGGCACCCCCAGTCAGATTTTGTTTATGTAGGGCTTTGTTCTGTAAGAAACTTTATTAATTATGTCTCCTCTTAGACCCACTAGAATGTTGTCTAGTTAATTACTAGCTGGAGACGGTGTTCTGTGAATGATGAGCTTACCGGGCCCGCCCATTAAACTGTAGGTAAACGGGACGCCCAGTCATTGCTCTTTTCCCCTATTTTGTATGTAGAGCTTTGTTTTGTCAGAAACCGATTTTTTTTCTCCTCTTAGTCTTACTAGAATTTTGTCTAGTTAATTACTAGCTGAGAGACGGGTGTTCTGTGAATGATGAGCCTACAGGGCCCGCCCCTTAAACTGTAGGTGAACGGCACCCCAGTCAGATTTATTTTCATTGTATGGCTTTGTTCTGTAAGAAACTTTATTTATTATGTCTCCTCTTAGTCCCACTAGAATTTTGTCTAGTTAATTACTGGCTGAGAGACGGTGTTCTGTGAATGATGAACCTACCGGCTAGCCCCTTAAACTGTAGATGAACGTCACGCCCAGTCAGCTACCTATTTTTTAAATATTTTTTATTCAGGGTTTTGTTCTGACAGAAACTGATTTTTTTTTTTTACTTCTCTTAGTCTAACTAGAATTTTGTCTAGTTAATTACTAGCTGAGAGATGGTGTTTTGTGAATGATGAACTTACCAGGCCCGCACCTGTAGGTGAACTGGACGCCCAGTCAGTTTTTTTTTTAATATAGGACTTTGTTCTGTCAGAAATCACTTTCTTGTGGTCAAATTTTTGAAGAAACATTTAGCGGCGTCTGAGCCAGCTGTTGAATAAGCGGGGGAAGGAGGGGGGGGGGGGGGGGGGGGAGGAGGGCGCGGGGGTTATTTGATTTTTAAGGTCCACATAATTATATTGACTGCCTAGCTAGCCTCTTCCATTCTGTTTGTAGAGGAATGCATTTCATATGTGCGAGCGTCCATTTTCTTTCTCCCTTTCTGTTTTACTCAAGTTCCGTACTTTACGATGGCTTGGTACTAGTTTTCCTAACGTTTTGAAGTAATTAATTCTTTAATTCTATATTGGGGGCGGGAAGGGAAGAGGCGAGAGAGTGGTGGAGGGGGGGGGGAGAATGACAGGAGAGGGAGGGTTGGGGAGAGGGAACGGGGAAGGAGGGGAAAGAGGGACGGAGGTATTTCCGGGCGGCTATTGTACGGATGAGAAAGGTGAGCCCGTTATATTTTTAGGTTTTAGGGTAATATTTTCACAGCAGTAAATTCGGGACTAAAACAGGAAAAGGGTGCAAATGTTGTTACACATGACTTGCTTATCTCGTTGGTTCATTGAAATTTGCACCATCCATGCCGTGCCTAACCTTTTGTTTGAGTCTGATCAGTTAAGGAGACAAGCATGATTCTCGAGTGCCGCTGGTGACTTCAAAAGCAGGTTCCCCTCTCTACCACTGGATCATGGAATGGCAGAGACATCCCTAGAGCCGGAGAACAAGCAGAGAACGATGTCAAATACCCGCTGCTGATGGTTATGTTTGTGAGCGTATGATCTATTGAAATAAAGATTTGTGAGGCAAGTGCTTGCTTAGTATGTGCACTGTTTACAGTGCTGATATTCGACAGGCATACGCTTCACATGTCCTTGTTTCAGTGGTAGTCAATGTAGTCACTGTGTTGGTCTTAGATCTAACATGGACCTATTACGGATGGACATTCAACGTGATTCTTTCTTTGATCCAATGAGAGTCACCGCCTTCTGATTATGTGCATCTTAATGAGAACATTCAGCTGTTTTAAAGTACAAGTCCACTCAATCAAAAAAAAGTTTGAGCAAAATTGGATAACTAATAAGAAAGTTATGACTTTTTGAAAAAGTATGTAAAACTATGGAACAATGAAAATCACTACACAAATTGCCAATTTGGTTATCAGTTTGTGACGTCATGTTCTCACTATTTATCAATTGCTTTATATAGTTAATCCCATTAGTTTCCCTTTTTATCCCCCAAAACTTGATTTACCCATGCCGGCCCAGGTTATATGATCTGTATCATATTGCGTGCATGACATTTCACAAAATCTTTTATGAACTTTGAAGAATTGATACTATTTTCTGATATTGTATATTCATAATTATTGATTTTTAAACAAATAATTTATCAAAATTCACATTTTTCATGATTTAACTGAAGAAAAAAACAAACACTCTATATTAGTGCTTCCACACAAAAACATTTTACAATCAATCTAACTTGGATGCTGGTGTGAAGAAATAAGATTCTTAGAGGGAAAATAGGAAATTTATATTATCAATATAAAGAAAATAATTAGTGGATAGTGTGGACATGACCTTCTAAAAAAATTAGAAGGCCATGATCTTTATAAGCCCTGTGCGTTGTAAATTTAGAATATTATGAGGAAATTTAATATAACCTCTATCTGGTGATTTCAACATGTTTTTCAAAATAAAATACAGTACACGGAACAATGATTTCCGATAATAAACCAGAACTGCACATCGATTTCCCATAATTCAAGCGATTTAATATCTTCTGCGCATGTAGATTAACATGTGTAAAATCACTATCTTGATTCTATCCCGGCTTATCGACGGTGACCCTCATGAGATCAAAGTGAAGAAAATTGTACGAATGTTACTGAGACGACATTGACGAAGACAATCACAATGAATTCGTTAACTAAACGACGAATGTCCATCCATAATAGGTCCATGGATCTAATAACCTAGGTGGAGGATTGCTGGCCTGATCATAATTATGGGAATGATTAGGGTTGTTGGTTATTGTAGGAGGGCCCACCAAGCCTTCTCTTTCCCAAATACTATAGCGTCACCATTAGGAACAAAAAGCATGTTGCACCGAAAAGGGAGGTGTGGTAGATCAATGAGAGTAATCAAAAATTGAGAAGATAGCGCATCTCCTCAATAAAACCAAACTAAACCATTAAACAAAATGGATACCCCCCCCCCCCCCTCCCCCATCAGCTGCATAATACGTTCAAATGTAGGGGACAGGCTGTGGCTTCATGAATACTTGCATTTCATTTAGACAAAGATTCAACCTGTTAAATTCAGTGGATTTCCATTTTTTCATTTTGTGAAAATGAGAATATAATTATAGGCTATGTGCTTTATGATTGTTTCAATCGGTCATTTCATAAGGTATTCATTTTCATTATGATTATATTAGCCAAATTGAATATTATTTTATTTCAGGATCATAAAGAAATAGTTCATGAAAGTTTAGACATGAATTATCAACATTCTGTATGGACAAAAAAACATTTTTGGATTTATATTCTTTACATGCGTTACATACCCCCTTTTTTAATTACAAAATAATAATTAAAAAGTACCTAATTAATAGGACTACGAAACTTATAAACATAAATTATCATAAATAATTTTTAGTACATCTTTTTTTCTCTCTTAAAACCTCTGATATTTTTTATACAAGATGCTAGAATTCTTCATCGATTAATAATGGACCTAATTGATAGAACTACGAAACTTATAAACACACATTATCATAAATAATTTTTAGTACATCTTTTTTTCTCTCTTAAAAACCTTTGATATTTTTTTATACAAGATGCTAGAATTCTTCATCGATTAATAATGGACGCAACATCAACATTCGGCAGTTCAACTTCGCGCTGCGCAGCAAAGGTCCTACGCGAATTCACTTGGCTCTATCAAATAAGATACAAAACTGTGAATCGTTTTGCACTTTACGTCGCATAAAAGAACTGCCGCGGTTTACCATGTTTACCGCGTTGCATCTGATCAAGGCTTGTATAGTGCATGGCGTTTTTGGCTCCTTCTGGCTAGAGAGAGGGGGAAGAGTCCTTGGTAGAACACTCCAGAAACTCCTGATTCCCAGTCTAGGGAGAGTTTACAGGGAATGACACATTATATATAGTCTTGTTTTCACACTTTGGTATCAAGTAGTTACCCCTCCTCCTCAATCTCTATTAAAGATTAAAGGTCAAACATCTCTAAACATGGTTTCGCAAGGGTCCTCATTGGCATGGATAAGTTCATGCCTTTTTACTTGCACCACGCAAAAAGAAGGACCCGATCGAACGATTTAGAATTAAGGGAATCTGGGAAGCAAAACAAAAAAACTGCATATATTGTCACCCCCGTTGCAATAGCTTATTTGAAGCTGAATGAAGGTTGCATGTAGATAAGAAAAACCTATCCGTCATTGGACTTCCATTATTCATGTTTATAATTACACACCTGTCGGGAAATGATAGAAGTCAGTGGGTTACTAACCGATGTTATTACATTGTATATGCTCAACTTTGCGCCAGTGCATATAACAACCCATGCAGACTTCGAAAGACTAAGGGTTCTCCCGGCAAAGGTACCTTATCTTTGCTGGAGATGGAAAGCATTGCCTTTCATTATTCATAAATTTTAGTTTAGATTCGTTTTTTTAAAAGAACTCTCCTTTGACTGATAGGTAAAATATATATGATACATTTGGGACTTTGCAGCATCTTCAATGGTCACCATGATGACCGACAGTGGCGGATCCCGGGTTGAGTATGTCGAGGAGGCAATTTCCCCCTGCGAGTGCTCAAAATGACATTCAGAGGTGTCGTGATAAAGTAGTTCATTCACTTGATTCAGAGTTGAGGGTTCGAATCTCAGCCATTCACTATTAAACGTCTTTTTACAAAACACCAAGCCACATTTGCCAGTCTCCACTCAGTGGGTACCTAGCAATTGCTAGAATAGTAATAATTGCAGTGCCTTCAGGAGGGAGGCATTTAAGCTTATGAGGCTTCCCTTGGTCAAAAATATTATTATGTAGATGCCTGAGCACATGACAGTTGGCTTAAAAACAATGGACCAGCTATAGGATAAAGAAGGACAAGACTACTCTGGATCCGCAACTGAAAAATGTAATGATAATGGAGGCTCGTTTTCTTTGCAGGGGTGGTATCATTAGGGGCGCAATATTAGTGTGCACAAATGACTGTAGGAGGCAACCCGATGACGATCTTTTAACATCAGGTTTCCCTGCCCCCTCACTTTCTTTATCTGAGCTTCGCTGGTCCCCCCCCCCCCCCCCCTGGCTCAACCCTCTTGGCTGTCACCCCCTTATTTACACTACATATCGCTCTCATACATCCATAGGTTAGTAGGCTAAACATCTTTCTCTTCTTGTTCCCGACCTCCAGGGGCGTCTCCTGCCATTTCATGTGAAGATGGTACAGAAGGGAATCTGTGTTGGAGCCATCAACTGTTCTCCTGGATCCTGTTTGTCACCTGATCTGTGATGACCCAAACATCAGGTTTCGACACTGGATGGATGAGAAGCAGATTTCATTGGATCAAGGTGGTAAGAAAGTCACGTTTAAAAGCATTTGCCATTCATTTCATGGGTTTTTAAAGGG
>JAVYIG010015751.1:0-34444 GCA_035222895.1 Strongylocentrotus droebachiensis | reverse complement strand
GTCCTTCCCCCCCCCCCGATCTCCTTCTTCCCTCTTTTATTTTCTTCTTCTTCTTCTTTTTTCCCTTTCTCTCCTCTTTCCCTTCTTTTCCTTCTCTCTCTCTCTCTCCTTTTTTTTTTTTTTTGCGGGGGGGGGGGGGGGCCAAGGCACGCTCGGCCCCCCCCCTGGATCCGTGCCTGCACCAAACTATATTGGAATATGTATATCGAAGATATTCATGCACATATGCTATTGTTTGGGGCTTTAAGTTATCATTTCCTTTTTTGGATACTCGGCGTTTATATCAGGAAAGCGCATTTTAATGAAAATTACGTGTGTTTTTTCTCGTTAATGTATGAAACATAAAAGTAACGCCATTCATGGGGCCTTTCTTACAAACAGCACCAGCATGATAATTGCCTTTTTGTGTTTGGTATTAATCATACACCCCAGAAAAACTGTTATATTTTGGTTATGTCTTATAGCTAAAGTGTAATTTGATTAATATGTCGAAGAAGAAAATAATTTCAATTCAATTAAAAACATTGATGTTTGTAACATTAGATAATTAGATAAATCGAGTAAATCATACTACAATTTCCTATTAGTCATTTGTTCCACATTTGTGTTGTTGTTCATGGTTGTTACTTTTAATTCCGTTCTACACTTTGTCTATGGCTTTTGACCTCCGTATTACATATTTAGCTTTCATTTAAGACTTTGTTCAGAAGGGCTCTGGATGGCGCCCTTTGCAATAATAGTAATTTATCATCAAGCTTTCGAATTATTAGGAAAAATTGCCTTGTTCTCTATCTCTCCTTCACCCTCTGCCTCTCTCTCTGTGTGTCTCTTTTCATCCCTCTCTGTGTCTGCCCCCTCAGTGTGTGTTCCTCTCTCTCTCTCTCTCTCTCTCTCTCTCCCTCTCTCCCTCTCTCCCTCTCCCTCTCTCTTTCTCACTTTCTGATTCACTCGACTTCCTTCTTCGTCACTAAATGTATACACCTTCGTGAAAAGAGCTTTGAAAATGAATATTACCGAATGGGCTGGAGACTGGGTCCGAGACGGTGGTGCTGTATGGTGTAGTGATAAGTTCTGTCGTAGTCACGGTATCGTTGTAACAACTGCAGAAACAAAAACAGCTAATGATAAGCAGATATGAAATTGACTACCAATGCTAATTTTTTTTAAAGTGCGTTACAAACTAAAAACAAGTTGAATCCTTCGTCGTTAACATTCAGGTTGTGTATATGAGTTCTCTTTTTGTTTCCTTTTTTTTTATAGACATATACATATTCATGTCATAATGTAACATTGATTGTTTACTGTTTCGTTTTCTGACCAAAGCAAGTGCAATAGCCTCGTATGTCACATTCTAGAAATGTGCGAAGATGACTAGGACATGTAACATCATCTGGAAATTACAATGGAGTATCAAAACTGCTCTTAAGTTGATTTCGTGTCTCGTCAGCATGTCTTGTCTCGTCTTGAAGATACTGCACAAACGCCCCAACGTAGCAATCGACGTTCAGACCATCATGCAGACTATCATGCCAGCATTGCTTGAATCAATTCAAAGTATAATTTTTAACATTAATTTAAGTTTAGTCAGATAAGGGGGGCTATTTCTTTAAACATCTTGGCGATCAATTTAAAAAGAGAAACAGAACATAAATAGTCATTCATCTTGCTACTTACTCAGAGAGCATAATCTGCCCGGTAGCTGAGGCATGAGGTCATCATATCCATCATTACATGTACAGTTAAAACCACCGGCATCGTCCAGATCAATACATTCTGCATTCTTAGAACACTGATTCTCCCCCAAGCATTCGTCGATTGCTGTTTGATAAAACAGAACATCACATCATTGAATAATCAATAATAGTCGTGTCTCCACATGGTGTCCGAATAGTACAATCCTTATATATCTGTAAAGCGCTTAGAGACATCGTTGATGTACTAATTATGCGCTATATTAACTCGGAATATTATTAATATTATTATACGTCCAATTTTTTTCATAATACAAGCCGTGCTTATTTTATTTGGTCTAATAACCAAGAGTAAATATCAATACATATATAGCGCTCTTCCCAAGGCCCCTGGAATTATTGCCTCGGCATTGGTAGGTTGGCCTACCATTCAGTATTGTGGGTCGGGAAGAAGAAGCAAACATCAGTGTAGGCAAAACATTGCGCCCATCACCCATGGAGTGAAGGTGAGCAAGCATTTTGAACATTATTTTAGTAAGCAGCGTGGTATGAATTTCCGGGTAAAGAAAACAAAGCTATTACAAAGTTACCTGTTAATAAAGACCGCTGAGGAGAGACAAGAAAAATGTCCTCTTTGGCAGGTTGTCTTTATGTACAGATTTCTTTCGTAAATTGCCTCAATAAATATCAAGATTCAAAGGAAACACATAAAATGCGGTCTCTATAGGTAGATGGTCTTTATTAGAAGATGATATTCATGGACATATGGTCTTTATAAACAGGTTTTCTTTCTGTATAACTCACCGTTTACACTAACATCCTCTTCACTTGGGCTAAGTGTCAGATTTGCGTTGTCTGCAAAGAGAAAGTAGCTATTATCTTGTATCTCTGATAGCAGCATGGTCTGGAGACTGGATGCAGTTGAAGATGCGTTTAAATGCTCATCATATACAGCCCATATACTCCCCTCTGAATAGGAAACAATCGTCGTTGTTACGACGCTCCGAGTGATAGGATGAAACAGGTTGAACATCTAGAGAGAGAAAGATGAACAATTCAAAGTCACAACGGTTACTTTGAACAAATGTTATGTCTCCTTTAACCCTTACTGTACTACTAGGCTATTTTGAGCACTTCGTGACTGGGGGGGGGGGGAATTAGTTTGTCCTAATATGCAATTTGTTGTCGTTATAGCCTTATTAATTACGCAAAATGCTAATTTCATGCATTTTACAGAAAACTCTTCATATTTGTCTGTAGACTTGTGAAGAATGTTGAAAATGTATTGAATAAATGTTTCCTTCATCTCAAATTCATGAGGTTACATTATTTTTATGATATTTGAAAATGCATAGGTTATTTTGCATAAATTATGAATACGCATTCATGAATATTAAATCTGGAAATATACAGGGAACTAGAATCATTAGACCCCACTTTTCGAATGTTAATTGAAACCCATTATTCATATATGAAACTTCTTTTCTAACAAAAAATAGTTATTTTGATGTAATTAATAATGATAATTTATGCAAATTTGATGCGATTTTCAAATATTTATTTTTCTTTTGTATGTTATTGTTTTTTATTTCTTATTATATATATTGTTTTATTTTTAATGTATTCTTTTGTTCTGGAATACATCAAGTTACTTTGAGAAACATATAAAAGCAATTTAAAAGCAATTCATATCTCCCACTTAGGAAGAAATACATCTAAACCTGTATTCACATTTCTGCTTGTACATGAATATATGCAATTATAGCATATTTGTTATGACATGCGCATACTAATTGTTATGTAACACCTTACAGGTATATCCGTAAATGGTATCAAAATCAGCGGTTGCAGCGCAATCTCCGAGGGGGGCCTCCCAGCCCCCCCCCCCCCCCCCCCCCCCCAGTACAGTAATGGTATATTATTAATGACTGCTTTGAGAGAAATAGTTGTTTTATTACGCTCAAGGGAAGGTTAGAATTGTGCTATTCCCCGAGGCTTGCCGAGGGGAATAGCCCAATTGTAACCTTCCCGAGAGCGTATGAAAACAACTATTTCTCGAATATTAAAGCAGTCATTAATACTTTTATATGCCGAAAAAAAATAGACTAAAAAATAAAAAATAAAAAATATTTTTCATTTTTGTCGAAGACGGGATTCGAACTCTTGCGTACAAAAGGTGATGTATCTAAGGTAAGCGCCTCAGACCTCTCGGCCATCGCGCGGTGGTTACATGCTTGGCAGTTTTGTACGATATATACATTAAAATGAATTGAAACCGGCTTCGCGTGTGATCAATGCTTCGCAAAAGCTCCATATACGGACTCTTCTTTTACTTTTGCAATGCATATTGGCACGAACTTAGATCAAGATCTATCGGCAGATGTTGTTTTTTGGTTTTTGGAAGTTTATTTTCGTCTTCATGTCAACAATGCAAGATAAAATTGTCGGTAAGATCGATCGAGATTTCAATTGTATTGAAATTACCGACCAATCCTTCGCACACATAAGGTATCCTCCATCGCTCAAACCATTTTTTAACATGTAAACCTATGGGGTAACCATGGAGTAACCATGGTTATTAAAAATATTGAAATGTTTTATGCATGGTTACCGAGAATTTTACAGGAACAGTTGAAGTTTATGAATGCAATTCGACCAATCAGATGGCTGGATTTCTTAAGTGAGGTATATAATTAAGATTAAGAGCATTAACTGTTGATACATTCTGACATTGTATATGGAGCTAGCCACATGAATGCCCAGCAGAGACGGATACCGGTGCTTTTCACAAAGCTTTCATCACCATCATCATCGCTATCATCTTCATTACGGAGATCCTTCATTCGATAATGTTTTGAAGGTACTTGGCTGGCCCGTTGCATGTTCATAAATGGCCACGCCCTTCTCTGCATCTAGTTTACGACGGATGTCGTAGAAAATCCTTGCGTCGGAAGTACAAGTCTGCACATTTCAAAGGCATGACCAATAATATGTGTGTGTGGCTACGTTTTTGAAGCCGTTGCCCCTTTCTGCAAACATCGCAAGGGTTTCGTGCGAGCATCGTATCGCTACTTTCATGCCATAGCCATACGGTGCCGGTATACATAGCACAGCAGTGGCAAGGTACGTTTGTTTCGAGTGAACTGACCGCAAGGGTTCTTGCAGGTTAGGGGGTGTTTGTAGGGGTGCAAGGTACCCACAGGTAATCGTAAGAAGTACGTACGAATTGCTGGAGTTGGCCTTAGACCAGAATTGCAGCGCAGACATGTACGTGCAAAAAGATGCACGGTGAGTTGTGACTATGGCATTAGCTTCAGATAAGTTACTTACACATTGATGAATCAGTGCGGATAAGATGATGTAGCTATTACTAGAGGGGTCTAGATAACTGCTGTCAAAGCTAGCATCAACTCCGGCTATTTCAAAGATTCTTATTCTGAATCGGAAAGTCCATACTCCTGCAATTAACAAACGAGGAAAATTAGACGCACAAAGAATTAATTTATGAATGCATTTATTGAACTCACACTACCACTGGGTCATAACTTGCTTACATTCTAACTCTAACAGTGACCCACGGTTGGAATCTCAAACCGGGAAAATGTATAATTATGAGTATCATTATGATCATTCTGGCAGTAATAGCAATAGTATAATTTGTGTTGTCATTTTTATTATTAACCTTTATTTTTATTATAATTATTGTAAGCGGTAACAGTCAGACATGCAGAGGGGTAGAGAATAAGCAGTTTGGTTGTCATCTAGTTTACCTTTAAATAGGGAAAAATGGCTAAACTTACCAGGACTACAAATATAGTAGATTGCAAGACATGATTATACTTGGTGGTCAAAAAACGAACAAGCATACTTTGATAATGTTTAGTGAAATTAACTGGTACCAAAGAAATAATAACGTGTTCACGTGAAAAACGTATACCAAAATGTATTAGTTTGGTTGAGAGGTTTTTTTTTAGGGGAGCATGTTGTGGCGCAAGAGTAAGTTCAAATTTAGCCAGTTTCTTTCGTTTAATTTCAATTCAGTATTTAACAAGTCATTAAATGCATGGGGAAAAGAGAAATTTGAGTGGAATGTTTGTGTCCTATATTATGTTTATTACAGCTTGCCAAAGCTGAGGCATAATACCATTTCTGAAGCTACATACATATAATGATTAACCTGTGTCTACAACAATTTGGCAAATTTTGAACTACATTTATTCCGAAAATATTCCCCTAATACTGCTACCGTTTAGTTTTGCCATGTCATATTGAAGATGTGCTAGTGCGTTGTTAAGGGCCACCTAAATAGCATCTCATTTCCCACCTTGACAAGCGCATAGTATCAGCAATTACCTTTGGCGCTATATTTGCTTGGTATACCACTCAGTAATATATATAGATTTTTTTTACTGCATTAAGATTAGGATATATTTCAAACAAAGTAGTTTTACTTGAGCATGTTCCGGAGTAATCCCTCTCTGTGCCTTGTCTACATCTGCACTCTCCGTCTTCACATGTTTCTGTGAGGTAGTCACATGTGTTGTCACACGACGCTGTTAAATAACAAGAAAATTGAAACGATTTAGTTCAAAATTGTGACGTATCTTGTAAAGATATATTAAGTTGCATGATGCATTCTGCAAAGATTTTCCAATTTGGCAGTAAAACATCTTCACACATACGAGCAAGCTTACACATAGTTACAATTTAACATAGGAGCCAACTACGGAAAGATCCATCGAAACTCCGCTACATAATTTATGACTGACGTAAGCATTTTGTTCGTACAATATTTGATGAATTTTAAGTAGGAATATAGAGTGGGCATGAAATCAAAAAGTGAAGCAATGTCATTTCAGTTCCCGATCTATAACATGTATCAACAATATTTTTTAATATTCCAGGATTATGTTTTATCAGACAGGATAGGGATGCAATGATATTATATGTGCTAAAAACTTTCCTAAACTGCTTCAGCTAATGATTGGCAATATTTCGATTCACGGATAAGTTGAATGGCAGTTCTTACAGAATCTTCAAATAACGCACTTGGACTACATCGAAGTTACTTCCTACATCAAGCAAAGACAAAACAACATCAATTTAATTTGTGAGAATCCTAGGCATCGTCCCTCTTCCTATGAAGTATCATTGATCTTATACTCTGCTTTCCCATGCGTACGCCCATTCTGTATGGAACAGCTGACCCAATATAGGGTTACATGTCCAATATTATTATTAGCATTTAAACCATTTTTATCGTGTAACTGTAATTTGATCTATCGTTTGTTGACCGAGATATTGGATTGCCTGGATGAATGACAGTGTAGAAGAGAAAGTATAAGTTAGTTTAGTTTACCTCTACATGTGTTGTCGGTAGTGTCGAGCACCGTGTCTGGATAGCATGTACATTGATGAGCGTTTTGGGATCCATCACATAGCTCGTTCACGCCGCAGGTTGTTGCCCCACAAGTGCTCAAACCTACAAATTACGAAAACAAGGATATTTTTACTAAAATTATGAAGCCACAAGATTAATATATATTATTCAAATAAATAATAACATGCTTTGTCCACTGTTCATGTAGTAAAATTTAACAATTGCACTTACTCATATGTTGTATTAAGTTAAATGTTTAACATTTTGACTCTACAGAAGATATACATTTTCATCATGCGCTCTTAAAATATTGAAATATAATTTACTATAATCATTTTGTGTCAAACTTTAACTCATTTCTTTTTGTGTTGGTATGGAGGAATAAATATTTAAGAAGGTTTACGAATTTGATTATATGCATATCTAGCTCAATGAGAAAAGCCGATCACCTTAAAACAGCTATTCTAACAATCTAGGCTTAGCAATTTATATTCTTTAAATCTTACTTCGTAGAAGTGTAGACTGAGAAGAAGAGTCTCCTTCTGTGGTCCCTTGGGTTGTAGCAATCGTCTTTTCTGTGGTTCCTTCGGTTGTTTCAATCGTCGTTTCTGTGGTTCCTTCGGTTGTTTCAATCTTTGTTTCTGTGGTTCCTTCGCTTGTTTCAATCGTCGCTTCTGTGGTTCCTTCAGTTGTTTCAATCGTCGTATCTGTGGTTCCTTCGGTTGTTTCAATCGTCGTTTCTGTGGTTCCTTCGGTTATTTCAATCGTCGTTTCTGTGGTTCCTTCGGTTGTTTCAATCGTCGTTTCTTTGGTGTCCTGTGTTGATGCAATCGTCGTTTCTGGGGGCCTCTGGGTTCTATCAATCGTCGTTTCTGTGCTTCCTTCGGTTGTTTCAATCGTCATTTCTGTGGTTCCTTCAGTTGTTTCAATTGTCGTATCTGTGGTTCCTTCGGTTGTTTCAATCGTCGTTTCTGTGGTTCCTTCGGTTGTTTTAATCGTCGTTTTTGTGGTTCCTTCGGTTGTTTCGATCGTCGTTTCTGTGGGTCTCTGGGTTCTATCAGTCGTCGTTTCCGTTGTGCTTGAGGTTGTTGTCATCGTAGTAGAATCTACAAACGTTGTTTCCACTATAGTTTCCGTTGTTGGATCTAAGGAAGTAGTGTCACGCGTCCCTGTAGTATAATCAGTAGAGTCAGTTGATATAGATTTAGCTTCCTTAGTAGTAAGTTCTGTTACAAATATCGTCGTAGAATCTACAAATGTTGTTTCCATTGTTAGATCTGATGAAGAGGGGCCAAGCGTCCCTGTAGTATAATCAGAAGAGTCAGTTGATATAGATGAAGCTTCTTTTGTAGTCAGTTCTGTTAAAGCTTCAGTAGTAGAATCAACAAAAGTTGTCTCCACTATAGTTTCCATTGTGAGATATGATGAAGAGGTGTCAAGCGTCCCTGTTGTAATATCAGTAGAGCCAGTTGATATTGATTTAGTTTCCTTTGTAGTCAGTTCTGTAACAACTTCTGTAGTTGAATCAATAAATGTTGTTTCAACGATAGTTTCCGTTGTTGGATCTAAGGAAGTAGTGTCACGCATCCCTGTAGTATAATCAGTAGAGTCAGTTGATATAGATGTAGCTTCCTCAGTAGTAAGTTCTGTTACAACTATCGTCGTAGAATCTACAAATGTTGTTTCCATTGTTAGATCTGATGAAGAGGGGCCAAGCGTCCCTTTAGTATAATCAGAAGAGTCAGTTGATAAAGATGTAGCTTCCTCAATAGTCAGTTCTGTGACAACTCCCGTAGTAGATTCAACAAATGTTGTTCCTACTATAGTTTCCATTGTTAGATCCGATAAAGTAGTGTCAGGTGTACCTGTTGTAATATCAGTAGAGCCAGTTGATATAGATGTAGCTTCCTCTGTAGTCAGATATGTAACAACTGCTGTAGTAGAATCCACAAATGTTGTCCCAACTATAGTTTCCATTGTTAGATCCGGTGTTGTATTGTCAATTGTACCTGTAGTAATATCAGTAGATCCAGTCGATTCAGATGTAGCTTCCTCTGTAGTCAGTTCTGTAACAACTGTTGTAGTTGAATCTACAAATGTTGTCCCAACTATAGTTTCCATTGTTTGATCCGATGAAGTAGTGCCAAGTGTCATTGTAGTAATATCAGTAGAGCCAGTTGATATTGATGTAGCTTCCTCTGTAGTTAGTTCTGTAACAACTTCTGTAGTTGAATCAATAAATGTAGTTTCAACGATAGTTTCCATTGTTAGATCCGGAGTTGTATTGTCTAGTGTCCCTGTAGTAATATCAGTAGAGCCAGTTGATATAGATGAAGCTTCCTCGGTAGTCAGTTTTGTAACAACTGCTGTAGTAGAATCTACAAATGTTGTTTCAACTATAGTTTCCATTGTTAGATCCGGTGTTGTATTGTCTAGAATCTCTGTAGTAATATCAGTAGAGCCAGTTGATATAGATGTAGCTTCCTCGGTAGTCAGTTCTGTAACAACTTCTGTAGTTGAATCTACAAATGTTGTCCCAACGATAGTTTCCATTATTAGATCTGATGAAGAGGTGTCAATTCTCCCTGTAGTAATATCAGTAGAGTCAGTTGAGTAAGATGTAGAATCCTTTGTAGTCAGTTCTGTTACAACTCCCGTAGTAGATTCAATAAATGTTGTTCCTACTATAGTTTCCATTGTTAGATCCGGAGTTGTATTGTCTAGTGTCCCTGTAGTAATATCAGTAGAGCCAGATGATATAGATGAAGCTTCCTCGGTAGTCAGTTCTGTAACAACTGCTGTAGTAGAATCTACAAATGTTGTTCCAACTATAGTTTCCATTGTTAGATCCGGTGTTGTATTGTCTAGAATCTCTGTAGTAATATCAGTAGAGCCAGTTGATATAGATGTAGCTTCCTCGGTAGTCAGTTCTGTAACAACTTCTGTAGTTGAATCTACAAATGTTATCCCAACGATAGTTTCCATTGTTAGATCTGATGAAGAGGTGTCAATTCTCCCTGTAGTAATATCAGTAGAGTCAGTTGAGTAAGATGTAGAATCCTTTGTAGTCAGTTCTGTTACAACTCCCGTAGTAGAATCTACAAATGTTGTCCCAACTATAGTCTCCATTGTTTGATCCGATGAAATAGTGTAAAGTGTCATTGTAGTAATATCAGTAGATCCAGTTGACATTGATGTAGCTTCCTTTGTAGTCAGTTCTGTAACAACTTCTGTAGTTGAATCCACAAATGTTGTCACAACTATAGTTTCCATTGTTAGATCCGGTGTTGTATTGTCAATTGTCCCTGTAGTAATATCAGTAGAGTCAGTTGATATAGGTGAAGCTTCTTTTGTAGTCAGATCTGTGAAAGGTTCAGTAGTAGAATCAACAAAAGTTGTCCCCACTATAGTTTCCATTGTGGGATCTGATGAAGAGGTGTCAATTCTCCCTGTAGTAATATCAGTAGAGCCAGTTAATAAAGATGTAGCTTCCTCTTCTGTTACAACTCCCGTAGTAGAATCAACAAATGTTGTTCCCACTATAGTTTCCATTGTTAGATCTGACGAAGAGGTGTCAAGTGTCCCTGTTATATAATCAGTAGAGTCAGTTGATAAAGATGTAGCTTCCTCTGTAGTCAGTTCTGTTACAACTCCCGTAGTAGAATCAACAGATGTTGTTCCCACTATAGTTTCCATTGTTAGATCTGACGAAGAGGTGTCAAGTGTACCTGTTTTATAATCAGTAGAGTCAGTTGATAAAGATGTAGCTTCCTCAGTAGTCAGTTCTGTTACAACTCCCGTAGTAGAATCTCCAAATGTTGTCCCCACTATAGTTTCTATTGTTAGATCTGATGAAGAGATGTCCATTCTCCCTGTTGTAATATCAGTAGAGTCAGTTGAGAAAGATGTAGAATCGTTTGTAGTCAGTTCTGTAAAAACTTTAGTAGTAGAATCTACAAATGTTGTTTCCACGATAGTTTCCATTGTGAGATCTGATGAAGAGGTGTCAAGTGTCCCTGTAGTAATATCAGTAGAGCCAGTTGAGAATGATGTAGAATCCTCTTTAGTCAGTCCTGCAACAACTGTTGTAGTCGAATCTACAAATGTTGTCCCAACTATAGTTTCCATTGTTTGATCCGATGAAGTAGTGTCAAGTGTCATTGTAGTAATATCAGTAGATCCAGTTGATATTGATTTACCTTCTTCTGTAGTTGGTTCTGTAACAACTTCCGTAGTAGAATCTACAAATGTCGTTTCAACGATAGTTTCCATTGTTATATCTGATGAAGAGGTGACAATTCTCCCTGTAGTAATATCAGTAGGGCCAGTTGATATTGGTGTAGCTTCCTCGGTAGTCAGTTCTGTAATAATTTCTGTAGTAAAATCTACTAATGTTGTCCCAACTATAGTTTCCATTGTTAGATCCGGTGTTGTATTGTCTAGTGTCCCTGTAGTAATATCAATAGAGTCAGTTGATATAGATGAAGCTTCTTTTGTAGTCAGATCTGTTAAAGCTTCAGTAGTAGAATCAACAAAAGTTGTCTCTACTATAGTTTCCATTGTGAGATCTGATAAAGAGGTGTCAATTCTCCCTGTAGTAATATCAGTAGAGTCAGTTGAGAAAGATGTAGAATCCTTTGGAGTCAGTTCTGTAACAACTTCAGTAATAGAATCTACAAATGTTGTTTCGACGATATTTTCCATTGTGAGATCTGATGAAGTAGTGTCAAGTGTCATAGTAGTAATATCAGTAGAGCCAGTTGATATTGATGTAGCTTCCTTTGTAGTCAGTTCTGTAACAACTTCTGTAGTTGAATCAATAAATGTTGTTTCAACGATAGTTTCCATTGTTTGATCCGATGAAGTAGTGTCAATTCTCCCTGTTGTAATATCAGTAGATCCAGTCGATTCAGACGTAGCTTCCTCCGTAGTCATTTCTGGAACAAGTGTTGTAGTTGAATCTACAAATGTTGTCCCAACTATAGTTTCCATTGTTTGATCCGATGAAATAGTGTAAAGTGTCATTGTAGTAATATCAGTAGATCCAGTTGACATTGATGTAGCTTCCTTTGTAGTCAGTTCTGTAACAACTTCTGTAGTTGAATCAATAAATGTTGTTTCAACGATAGTTTCCATTGTTTGATCCAAAGAAGTAGTGTCAAGTGTCCCTGTAGTAATATCAGTAGAGCCAGTTGATATTGATGTAGCTTCCTTTGTAGTCAGGTCTGTAACAACTTCTGTAGTCGAATCTACAAATATTGTCCCAACTATAGTTTCCATTGTTTGATCCGATGAAGTAGTGTCAAGTGTCATTATAGTAATATCAGTAGAGCCAGTTGATATAGATGAAGCTTCTTTTGTAGTCAGTTCTGTAACAACTTCTGTAGTTGAATCAATAAATGTTGTTTCAACGATAGTTTCCATTGTTTGATCCGATGAAGTAGTGTCAAGTGTCCCTGTAGTAATATCAGTAGAGCCAGTTGATATAGATGTAGCTTCTTTGGTAGTCAGGTCTGTAACAATCTCTGTAGTAGAATCAATAAATGTTGTTTCAACGATAGTTTCCATTGTTTGATCCGATGAAGTACTGTCAAGTGTCCCTGTAATAATATCAATATAATCAGTTGATATAGATGTTGCTTCCTCTGTAGTCAGATCCGTAACAAGTTCTGTAGTTGAATCCACAAATGTTGTCACAACTATAGTTTCCATTGTTATATCCGGTGTTGTATTGTCTAGAATCTCTGTAGTAATATCAGTAGAGCCAGTTGATATAGATGTAGCTTCCTCGGTAGTCAGTTCTGTAACAACTGCTGTAGTAGAATCTACAAATGTTGTTCCAACTATAGTTTCCATTGTTAGATCCGGTGTTGTATTGTCTATAATCTCTGTAGTAATATCAGTAGAGCCGGTTGATATAGATGTAGCTTCCTCGGTAGTCAGTTCTGTAACAATTTCTGTAGTTGAATCTACAAATGTTGTCCCAACTACAGTTTTCATTGTTAGATCCGATGAAGTAGTGTCAATTGTCCCTGTAGTAAAATCAGTAGAGCCAGTCGATTTAGATGTAGCTTCCTCGGTAGTCAGTTCTGTAACAATTTCTGTAGTTGAATCCACAAATGTTGTCACAACTATAGTTCCCATTGTTAGATCCGGTGTTGTATTGTCAATTGTCCCTGTAGTAATATCAGTAGAGTCAGTTGATATAGGTGAAGCTTCTTTTGTAGTCAGATCTGTGAAAGCTTCAGTAGTAGAATCAACAAAAGTTGTCCCCACTATAGTTTCCATTGTGGGATCTGATGAAGAGGTGTCAATTCTCCCTGTAGTAATATCAGTAGAGCCAGTTAATAAAGATGTAGCTTCCTCTTCTGTTACAACTCCCGTAGTAGAATCAACAAATGTTGTTCCCACTATAGTTTCCATTGTTAGATCTGACGAAGAGGTGTCAAGTGTCCCTGTTATATAATCAGTAGAGTCAGTTGATAAAGATGTAGCTTCCTCTGTAGTCAGTTCTGTTACAACTCCCGTAGTAGAATCAACAGATGTTGTTCCCACTATAGTTTCCATTGTTAGATCTGACGAAGAGGTGTCAAGTGTACCTGTTTTATAATCAGTAGAGTCAGTTGATAAAGATGTAGCTTCCTCAGTAGTCAGTTCTGTTACAACTCCCGTAGTAGAATCTCCAAATGTTGTCCCCACTATAGTTTCTATTGTTAGATCTGATGAAGAGATGTCCATTCTCCCTGTTGTAATATCAGTAGAGTCAGTTGAGAAAGATGTAGAATCGTTTGTAGTCAGTTCTGTAAAAACTTTAGTAGTAGAATCTACAAATGTTGTTTCCACGATAGTTTCCATTGTGAGATCTGATGAAGAGGTGTCAAGTGTCCCTGTAGTAATATCAGTAGAGCCAGTTGAGAATGATGTAGAATCCTCTTTAGTCAGTCCTGCAACAACTGTTGTAGTCGAATCTACAAATGTTGTCCCAACTATAGTTTCCATTGTTTGATCCGATGAAGTAGTGTCAAGTGTCATTGTAGTAATATCAGTAGATCCAGTTGATATTGATTTACCTTCTTCTGTAGTTGGTTCTGTAACAACTTCCGTAGTAGAATCTACAAATGTCGTTTCAACGATAGTTTCCATTGTTATATCTGATGAAGAGGTGACAATTCTCCCTGTAGTAATATCAGTAGGGCCAGTTGATATTGGTGTAGCTTCCTCGGTAGTCAGTTCTGTAACAATTTCTGTAGTAGAATCTACTAATGTTGTCCCAACTATAGTTTCCATTGTTAGATCCGGTGTTGTATTGTCTAGTGTCCCTGTAGTAATATCAATAGAGTCAGTTGATATAGATGAAGCTTCTTTTGTAGTCAGATCTGTTAAAGCTTCAGTAGTAGAATCAACAAAAGTTGTCCCCACTATAGTTTCCATTGTGAGATTTAATGAAGAGGTGTCAATTCTCCCTGTAGTAATATCAGTAGAGTCAGTTGAGAAAGATGTAGAATCCTTTGGAGTCGGTTCTGTAACAACTTCAGTAATAGAATCTACAAATGTTGTTTCGACGATATTTTCCATTGTGAGATCTGATGAAGTAGTGTCAAGTGTCATAGTAGTAATATCAGTAGAGCCAGTTGATATTGATGTAGCTTCCTTTGTAGTCAGTTCTGTAACAACTTCTGTAGTTGAATCAATAAATGTTGTTTCAACGATAGTTTCCATTGTTAGATCCGATGAAGTAGTGTCAATTCTCCCTGTTGTAATATCAGTAGATCCAGTCGATTCAGACGTAGCTTCCTCCGTAGTCATTTCTGGAACAACTGTTGTAGTTGAATCTACAAATGTTGTCCCAACTATAGTTTCCATTGTTTGATCCGATGAAGTAGTGTCAAGTGCCATTGTAGTAATATCAGTAGAGCCAGTTGATATAGATGTAGCTTCTTTGGTAGTCAGGTCTGTAACAATCTCTGTAGTAGAATCAATAAATATTGTTTCAACGATAGTTTCCATTGTTTGATCCGATGAAGTACTGTCAAGTGTCCCTGTAATAATATCAATATAATCAGTTGATATAGATGTTGCTTCCTCTGTAGTCAGATCCGTAACAACTGCTGTAGTAGAATCCACAAATGTTGTCACAACTATAGTTTCCATTGTTAGATCCGGTGTTGTATTGTCAATTGTCCCTGTAGTAATATCAGTAGAGCCATTCGATTTAGATGTAGCTTCCTCGGTAGTCAGTTCTGTAACAATTTCTGTAGTTGAATCTACAAATGTTGTCCCAACTACAGTTTCCATTGTTAGATCCGATGAAGTAGTGTCAATTGTCCCTGTAGTAATATCAGTAGAGCCAGTCGATTTAGATGTAGCTTCCTCGGTAGTCAGTTCTGTAAAAATTTCTGTAGTTGAATCCACAAATGTTGTCACAACTATAGTTTCCATTGTTAGATCCGGTGTTGTATTGTCAATTGGCCCTGTAGTAATATCAGTAGAGTCAGTTGTTATAGATGAAGCTTCTTTTGTAGTCAGATCTGTGAAAGCTTCAGTAGTAGAATCAACAAAAGTTGTCCCCACTATAGTTTCCATTGTGAGATCTGATGAAGAGGTGTCAATTCTCCCTGTAGTAATATCAGTAGAGTCAGTTGAGAAAGATGTAGAATCCTTTGGAGTCGGTTCTGTAACAACTTCAGTAATAGAATCTACAAATGTTGTTTCGACGATATTTTCCATTGTGAGATCTGATGAAGTAGTGTCAAGTGTCATAGTAGTAATATCAGTAGAGCCAGTTGATATTGATGTAGCTTCCTTTGTAGTCAGTTCTGTAACAACTTCTGTAGTTGAATCAATAAATGTTGTTTCAACGATAGTTTCCATTGTTAGATCCGATGAAGTAGTGTCAATTCTCCCTGTTGTAATATCAGTAGATCCAGTCGATTTAGATGTAGCTTCCTCTGTAGTCATTTGTGGAACAACTGTTGTAGTTGAATCTACAAATGTTGTCCCAACTATAGTTTCCATTGTTTGATCCGATGAAGTAGTGTCAAGTGCCATTGTAGTAATATGATCAGTAGAGCCAGTTGATATTGATGTAGCTTCCTTTGTAGTCAGTTCTGTAACAACTTCTGTAGTTGAATCAATAAATGTTGTTTCAACGAAAGTTTCCATTGTTTGATCCGATGAAGTAGTGTCAAGTGTCCCTGTAGTAATATCAGTCGAGCCAGTTGATATAGATGTAGCTTCTTTCGTAGTCAGTTCTGTTAAAGCTTCAGTAGAAAAATCAACAAAAGTTGTCTCCACTTTAGTTTCCATTGTTTGATCCGATGAAGTAGTGTCAAGTGTCATTGTAGTAATATCAGTAGAGCCAGTTGATATAGATGAAGCTTCTTTCGTAGTCAGATCTGTTAAAGCTTCAGTAGTAGAATCAACAAAAGTTGTCTCCACTATAGTTTCCATTGTGAGATCTGATGAAGTGGTGTCAAGCGTCCCTGTTGTAATATCAGTAGAGCCAGTTGATATTGATGTAGTTTCCTTTGTAGTCAGGTCTGTAACAATCTCTGTAGTAGAATCAATAAATGTTGTTTCAACGATAGTTTCCATTGTTTGATCCGATGAAGTACTGTCAAGTGTCCCTGTAATAATATCAATATAATCAGTTGATATAGATGTTGCTTCCTCTGTAGTCAGATCCGTAACAACTGCTGTAGTAGAATCCACAAATGTTGTCACAACTATAGTTTCCATTGTTAGATCCGGTGTTTTATTGTCAATTGTCCCTGTAGTAATATCAGTAGAGCCAGTCGATTTAGATGTAGCTTCCTTTGTAGTCAGATCTGTAACAACTGTTGTAATAAAATCTACAAATGTTGTCCCAACGATAGTTTCCATTGTTGGATCTGATGAAGAGGTGTCAAGTCTCCCTGTTTTAATATCAGTAGGGCCAGTTGATATAGATGAAGCTTCTTTTGTAGTTGGTTCTTTAACAACATCCGTAGTAGAATCTACAAATGTTGTTTCCACTATAGTTTCCATTGTTAGATCCGGTGTTGTATTGTCAATTGTCCCTGTAGTGATATCAGTAGAGCCAGTTGATATTGATGTAGCTTCCTCTGTAGTCAGATCTGTAACAACTGCTGTAGTAGAATCTACAAATGTTGTCTCTATTATAGTTTCCATTGTTGGATCTAAGGAAGTGGTCTCAAGATTCCCTGTAGTATAATCAGTAGAGTCAGTTGATATAGATGTAGCTTCCTCAGTAGTCAGTTCTGTAACAATTTCTGTAGTAGAATCACTAAATGTTGTTTTGACGATAGTTTCCATTGTTAGATCTGATGAAGAGGTGACAATTCTCCCTGTAGTAATATACTTAGAGTCAGTTGAGAAAGATGTAGAATACTCTGTAGTCGGTTTTGTAACAACTTCAGTTGTAGAATCAACAAATGTTGTTCCCACTATAGATTCCATTGTAAGGTCTGATGAAGAGCTGTCAAGCATCCCTGTTGTAGTATCAGAAAAGCCAGTTGATTTAGATGTAGCTTCCTCTGTAGTCAGATCTGTAACAACTGGTGTAGTAGAATCTACAAATGTTGTCCCAACTATAGTTTCCATTGTTAGATCCGATAAAGTAGTTTCACCCGTCCCTTTATTATAATCAGTAGAGTCGGTTGATATATATGTTGCTTCCTCGGTAGTCAGTTCTGTAACAATTTCTGTAGTAGAATCTACTAATATTGTCCCAACTACAGTTTCCATTGTTAGATCCGGTGTAGTATTGTCTAGTGTCCCTGTAGTAATATCAATAGAGTCAGTTGATATAGATGAAGCTTGTTTTGTAGTCAGTTCTTTTAGAGCTTCAGTAGTAGAATCAACAAAAGTTGTCTCCACTATAGTTTCCTTTGTGAGATCTGATGAAGAGGTGTCAAGCGTCCCTGTTGTAATATCAATAGAACCAGTTGATACAGATGTAGCTTCCTCAGTAGTCAGTTCTGTAACAATTTCTGTAGTAGAATCTACTAATGTTGTTTCCACTATAGTTTCCATTGTTGGATCTAAGGAAGTAGTGTCACCCGTCCCTTTAGTATAATCAGTAGAGTCGGTTGATATATAAGTTGCTTCCTCGGTAGTCAGTTCTGTAACAATTTCTGTAGTAGAATCTACTAATGTTGTCCCAACTACAGTTTCCATTGTTAGATCCGGTTTAGTTTTGTCTAGTGTCCCTGTAGTAATATCAATAGAGTCAGTTGATATGGATGAAGCTTGTTTTGTAGTCAGTTCTGTTAAAGCTTCAGTGGTAGAATCAACAAAAGTTGTCTCCACTATAGTTTCCATTGTCTGATCTGATGAATAGGTGTCAAGCGTCCCTGTTGTAATATCAGTAAAGCGAGTTGATATAGATGTAGCTTCCTCGGTAGTCAGTCCTGTAACAATTTCTGTAGTAGAATCTACAAATGTTGTCCCAACTATAGTTTCCATTGTTAGATCCGGTGTTGTATTGTCTAGTGTCCCTGTAGTAATATCAATAGAGTCAGTTGATATAGATGAAGCTTGTTTTGTAGTCAGTTCTGTTAAAGCTTCAGTGGTAGAATCAACAAAAGTTGTCTCTACTATAGTTTCCATTGTGAGATCTGATGAAGAGGTGTCAAGCGTCCATGTTGTAATATCAGTAAAGCCAGTTGATTTAGATGTAGCTTCCTCTGTAGTCAGATCTGTAACAACTGCTGTTGTATAATCTACAAATGCTGTTTCAAGTATAGTTTCCATTGTTGGATCTAAGGAAGTAGTGTCATCCGTCTCTGTAGTATAATCAGTGGAAACACCTGATTTAGATGTAGCTCCCTCTGTAGTCAGTTCTGTAACAACTGCTTTTGTAGACTCTACAAATGTTGTTCCAACCAGAGTTTCCATTGTTATATCCGGTGTAGTATTGTCTAGTGTCCCTGTAGTAATATCAATAGAGTCAGTTGATATAGATGAAGCTTGTTTTGTAGTCAGTTCTGTTAAAGCTTCAGTAGTAGAATCAACAAAAGTTGTCTCCACTATAGTTTCCATTGTGAGATCTGATGAAGAGGTGTCAAGCGTCCCTGTTGTAATATCAGTAGAACCAGTTGATACAGATGTAGCTTCCGCGGTAGTAAGTTCTGTAACAATTTCTGTAGTAGAATCTACTAATGTTGTTTCCACTATAGTTTCCATTGTTGGATCTAAGGAAGTAGTGTCACCCGTCTCTGTAGTATAATCAGTGGAAACACCTGATTTAGATGTAGCTCCCTCTGTAGTCAGTTCTGTAACAACTGCTTTTGTAGACTCTACAAATGTTGTTCCAACCAGAGTTTCCATTGTTATATCCGGTGTAGTATTGTCTAGTGTCCCTGTAGTAATATCAATAGAGTCAGTTGATATAGATGAAGCTTGTTTTGTAGTCAGTTCTGTTACAACTGCTGTAGTAGAATCTACAAATAATGTCCCAACTATAGTTTCCATCGTTAGATCTGATGAAGAGGTGTCAGGCGTCACTGTTGTAATATCAGTAGAGCCAGTTGATATAGATGTAGCTTCCTCAGTAGTCAGTTCTGTAACAATTTCTGTAGTAGAATCTACTAATGTTGTTCCTACTATAGTTTCCATTGTTAGATCCGGTGTTGTATTGTCTAGTGTCCCTGTAATAATATCAATGGAGTCAGTTGATATAGATGAAGCTTCTTTTGTAGTCAGTTTTGTTAAAGCTTCAGTAGTAGAATCAACAAAAGTTGTCTCCACTATAATTTCCATTGTGAGATCTGATAAAGAGGTGTCAAGCGTCCCTGTTGTAATATGAGTAGAACCAGTTGATATAGATGTAGCTTCCTCTGTAGTCAGATCTGTAACAACTGCTGTTGTAGAATCTACATATGCTGTTTCCAGTATACTTTCCATTGTTGGATCTAAGGAAGTAGTTCCATCCGTCTCTGTAGTATAATCAGTAGAGCCAGTTGATATAGATGTAGCTTCCTCTGTAGTCAGTTCTGTAACAACTGCTGTAGTAGACTCTACAAATGTTGTCCCAACTATAGTTTCCATTGTTTGATCCGATAAAGAAGTGTAAAGTGTCCCTGTAGATATATCAGTAGAGCCAGTTGATATTGATGTAGCTTCCTCTGTAGTTAGTTCTGTAACAACATCCGTAGTAGAATCCACAAATGTTGTTTCCACTATAGTTTCCATTGTTAGATCCGGTGTTTTATTGTCAATTGTGCCTGAAGTAATATCAGTAGAGCCAGTTGATATTGATGTAGCTTCCTCTGTAGTCATTTCTGGAACAACTGTTGTAGTAGAATCTACAAATGTTGTCCCAACTATAGTTTCCATTGTTAGATCCGATGAAGTAGTGTCAAGTGTCTTTGTAGTAATATCAGTAGAGCCAGTTGATTTAGATGTAGCTTCCTCTGTAGTCTGATCTGTAACAACTGCTGTAGTAGAATCTACAAATGTTGTCTCTATTATAGTTTCCATTGTTGGATCTAAGGAAGTGGTCTCAAGATTCCCTGTAGTATAATCAGTAGAGTCAGTTGATATAGATGTAGCTTCCTCAGTAGTCAGTTCTGTTACAACTTCCGTCGTAGAATCTACAAATGTTGTTTCCAGTTTAGTTTCCATTGTTGGATCTAAGGAAGTAGTGTCACCCGTCCCTGTAGTATAATCAGTCGAGTCAGATGATATAGATGTAGCTTCTCTCGTGGTCACTTCTGTTACATCTTTCTTAGTAGAATCTACAAATGTTGTCCCAACTATAGTTTCCATTTTTAGATCTGATAAAGTAGTTCTAATTGTTGTTGTCATCAGGGTTGTTGGTTCATCTGAGGATGAAAAAACGTATTTAATTTAAAATTTGAATATTCATTTATATTTTTTCAAAGCAATTTTCGTTTTCGTTTTTCATGTGCAACGAAGTAATAGAATAATATTCACTTTTATTTCATCCTTCTCATACACTCTTTGATGATTTTTAAATTTGTATTTAATAGTTTGTGAAAGTTTTTGACTTACGTTGTGAACTTTGTGTAAACTTTTCGTGATTCTTTCAAATTGATTATTGTGTTGTGAGTCATCAGTTAGTTGTAAATTGGATGTCTTCTCTTAATATTCATATTTCATTGTACTGCTTTTCTTTAACATAGTCTCTGATTTGAGTTCATGATGCGATATATTTGGAGCGATGGCCTCTCTTCTGCCCTTTTTTTGTAATGGTACTTTGCAGTAATTACAACGCCAACAAAAGAGAAAATTATTGACAAATGTTAACCTTCCATTTATTTTTAAAGGGGTAAAGATCTAATCTCACAGGCTTGTGGACTTATACAGAGAAGGATAAGTTCCTGGAAGAGGTGAAAATATCTTTGTGAGCGTTATCACTGAATGAAATATGTTCCCTGAAAACCATGGCTCTTCAAATGCCTTAATATTCTAAATACGACATGTAACATCATAAAAATCAGGATGGATTCTTATGCCACATGTTCGTGTAGTCCCATATGCATCTTTCTGTGTACAGTGCTTGTAATTTTACCAAGACTGGGCCTAATTTCTTATCATTTTGACGATTCCGAACCTTGCAGTTCACACCAATATTTATATGCTAGACGATCAACCTTTTCTGATCAATTTCACACCTTTCCTTTCACAATCCAATCGCATGACCAGAAACTCAACTTTATCTATAAGTCCGATAAATACTTTCTCGAGAGGAACAATATTATTCTTACCTGGGCAAGTGAGAGTAGGATCCCATACGCCATCCAGACATGTAACTGACGGGTAAATATCAGTCGAGTACAGACAGGTAAAGCTGACAACATCACCATGGTTGTAAGTACCCGAAGGTTCAGCTAAGTTTGGCGATTCACATGGAACTGTTGGTAAAACATAAACAATGAAAGTGTAAGAAAATGGTACAGGAATGAAGGATTCCTGGTTCGGCACTTTTAAGTCCAAGTCACTAAGTACCGGATCATCACCCGGTCACGTTACTGAATCCCTGACAAGCCTAGCGACGGTTGATCCCTGATTCTTGATAGGACTCGATTTATTCCCGGTCATGTTATGGTCAAAGGCGGCATTTAGAGGACAGTAGCCGGTTAAGAAACGGACCTGACAACATTGCAAATCAACCCCAAACAGTCCTGGGGGGGGGGGGGTTGTTTCATAATGATTCTAAGTTGAACTTATAGGTAGTTGGACTTAACAGTTATGGAAAGCCGTTAGCTTCTATGACAATATTTTATAATATATATATAATATATAATATATGAAAGTTATTTTAAAAGGCATAAATGTTGATTCAAATCATTCATATTTTCTATCATCAGGAAGATTTCATGTTCTTGATGTGAAAATTATAAAAAGTCTAAAATACTTGATTTTTCACGTTTGAATATTGTTTTAATACTACAAATGGCTCTACATAACGTTTAAGTCCAACTTATAGTCAAGTTCGACTTGGTCCGAACTTTTCCGCATTTATAAACGGTCCCACTACGATAGTCTGTAGTTGATTAAAGAAGCAATGGGGAACGACTTCGGCAACCGTACGTGATGTTTAAATAGGTTTAACTTAATTTTCTATGCGTAATGAGCATTCATGCTAAATATATATACAATGAAATATAAAACGCCTCCTCCAAAAACAGAAGAGATATTAAAGAAAAAGACGGAAATAGGGGAAGTTTAATATCCGACCTCGTTTTTTTACAGACGACACTTGGCGTGTCTTTTTATAAATTTTAAATAAATTCTGCAAATCGATATCACTGGGCTAAAATGTAAGGCTTTTAGAAGATGGGCAACAATAATACATTTATTTCAATGGTGTGGAGTGGAGAAATAACTTGTATGGGGAGTCAAGATAGGATCACTCCTACAAGAGTGAAGTCTAAGCTCTAAATATTGAAATCAACTTTCAGATTAGTAATTCGTTCACAATTTTGAATGGATTTAACTCCGGCAATCACAATTCATCCATTGTAATTATCACTTGTTTTACACTCCTTTTGCTTTTAAAACCAGCCTAATGGTTTGTGGATGACGTATTATAATTGCTAGGTGTCCAATATAGGTTTTCACAGTGAGAATATAGACATGCGTGTCAAAAAAGTACACAATTTGAAAACTTACACCAAAATTACAATTTCACGCTATGAGTATGTTTTTTTAAATACATGTGTGTCAGTGTATTTCTCATGGGATGGCACTAAAAGTATTCCCAATATTTTACGCCTTAGTGAGCACTGGCCAATTTTGAAGAAAATCAATCAAAAAATTAGTTTGCGCGAAATTGCTTAGTCTTGAATTGGAGCAAAGGGTATGTCAGGCATAGATACTTTGTTAACTATCAATAACTGATTTGAACCATCAGTAGATATTTTACTTTCTGCAGTTGTGCCCCCATACCCCCCCCCCCCTATATATACACACACACACTTACACACACACACACACACGCACACACTCGCGAGTGTATGCACACGCTCGTAACATTGCAGATTGTTGTCTTTTGTGCACAGAATTTCTAATTGAGTCTTTAGTACTTTGTCAGAATGTAACAAAATAAAAAAATATGTAAACAAATTGATCAATTTTTGTTACAAAATAGACATAAGTACTTTGTTTCCTCAGTTGTCACATCTCTTCCATCGAATTGTAATGTTGCGTTGCTGTCTGAAGCATGTGGAAGACATGCAGTGTAAGACATGTCGATATCTTTTAACAACAAAAACAATGCATTATTTCTGTCAAGAAATCGTTTTCTAATGCACCTTTTTCTTTTTTTCTTTTTATTTCATTTTATTTTATTTTCTTCTTTATTCATATAATCTCAAAACGTAATCTCAAAAGTGTCTTGATTGCGCATGACTCTCACTGAATGTATTCATCTAGCTAGCGTTTATATGATATGATATGATATTATATTTTATATGATAAACCAACATTCCTAGAAATAGAAGTAGTGTGATTTTTAAGATGAATTAGAAATTTAAAGAAGAAAACAAGATCAAATTATCTTGTCAAACCTATTATCGATGGTTACAGGGCAACTGAATTAATTGTCTGATTTGCACTTTGGTCCAATCCAAGGCTGAAACATTTTAACGTACTCAAAGTTCCGTTATTGTTTTTAGATTGGCCGGTGCTCTCTCAAACGTAAGATTATTGTCAATACTATTGGTACCATCCGATTTGTTAGATCCTCAGCCATAATTTAACTAAGAAATAATGATGCAGATATCCTGAAATTGAAATTGAGAGGATGTTTTCACAGTTTCTTGGGGGGGGGGGGTACGCAAGGTGAATACGTAGGATGATTCAATTAAAATATAATTCAACTTACGATTACATGTGACTAAACTTGCATCAGGACTCCATGTGCCATCTTCACAAGCGGTTGAAGATGTGCCTTCAAGAGTTCCACTAGAGCAGGAAAAGTCCAAGACACTGTTGTCTTCATACACATCTTCGCTATCAAAGTATTCACCCGAAGACACGTTTACAGTCACATTGCTCCACAAGTCCGGGGCGCAAGGTGCTGAAGTATGAAGAAGAAAAAAAAATCAATAATAGCTATTCCATTTTACAACATGAGTCAAAATGTGTCATACGCTCCTTTCCTTTACACAGGTTTAATGTCATTCGGTCTGCAGCCCTATTTCACGAAACATGATTGTTTGATGAGGGCTACATAATTCATTCATTTGTTATGACTGTTAGAAAATATGTCACAAAAAAGTGGTAGAATATCAGCATTTGTACAGCGTTAGCGATCTATATTTATATATTGTTATCAACAAGTCACATGTATGTGAAGTATAAACAAACACTTACACGAAAATGTTACTTTGAAGAAAAACAACAAATTACAAGAAATTAGAAAAACACTATAAGGGCCAATACATTTGTAGCACGTATAATCTGTTTCTTTATGAGACATAATTCCCGGCATCTTGGAATTGTAAGCACCGATGCTTAGCAGCTGTTTGTTAACTATCTAATCATTTCACGGACTTGATCATTTCCGTTCAGATTGTGACACACACAGAGAAGCTTGTATCGATCCCCCACTCAGTGTTATTTAGGGTACGCATATGCGTGTTCCCTCCTTTTGGAAACACCGATGTGTAAAGTCAATTTTGTGAATGTACGAGCCGGACTTTGGTGCGTGAAAAGTACCCCTTTACCGGACATTTTGGTAACACGCATGCGGTCATTCCGACCCCGGAGTGGGGGGGGGGGGGGGGGGGGGGGGTATCGATCCCTTGCTCTCTCTAAATTATTCCTTTAAACTCACCTGCTAAAAAGCATAATGCTACCTTTGAAATAAATCAGCCCAATCCTTTAGAGTGATGTTTTACAGTCTAAATATATTTTCTACTTTATCGAATTTACAGAGGGACTCAGAATAATACATTCGCCGTGATATTGGTTTGTGTGAACGGCAGGGTCTATTCTCTGTTAGTTCATCGTGTTATATTCATTCTATTTTCTTTATTTCAGATGTCCTGACTCTGACTTATAGCCTAAAACATGCTATGTTGAGAAAGGATGAAAATAAATCACTATTTATTTCATGCCAAAATTCCTATACGTGTATTGAATTATCCTTAAACTACATAACTCTTATATTTAGTTTAAGATGAAAGCCTACAGTGTAAGATGTATCGATATCTATTGATATCGAGTTTCATTGAAGTTGCTATCATTAAATTTAGAGTCTGGACATAGAATAACGATGACATGTGATTATATTTAGAATATAAAGCCATGAACAAGATAATTTTGAGTACCTAGCTTTACTATGATATGTTTGGTTTTTATAAAACGTGTAATTCAGAAATAGTATTTCCTGGTGATCGTATATAGGCATGCCCGTACATAATGTATGCACGTTCTCTACTCTCTGAGAAACTTTCCAGCCAATTGTAATTTAACAGACTTCGCACAGTACCGAGTATCCATGAACTACCTGGGTTGAGACCGGCAAAATGTGGAGTAATGTCTTTCCAAAAGACTATCACGGCTTTTCGTTTATTTATTACGTGTTTTCAAGAGAAAAGAAAGAGGATATTTATTTTCTTCTTTTTCTTTCTTTTTCTTCTATTCTTTTTGTCTTTCTCCCTATTTCAATTTATCTACTTTTTGTGTTTTTTCTGTCAGTGTATAATTTATATGTTGGTGTTTTTTTATCAGTAGCTGTTTCTGTTGTTGTTGTTGTTGTTATTGTAATCATTCGGTAGAATTATACTTTACCTGAGCAAGTATAGGCCTCGGGTGAAGTTATCCAGGTATCTGACCCCAGACACATGTTGAATTCATCCAGATTGGACATGTATGTTGTCGTACACGTGAAGAGGATTGGTGTGTAGATTAGTGTGTAAGGACCTACCGGTGTAGCCTCGTCAATCAAGAGCATTGGGTCCAATGCAAGACCACTGATGTCACAGCCTGTAAGAAGAAGACCAACAAACATGGAAATCAAAGGAAAATTTGTTGAAAGGTGTAAGCTTGGCCAATATTTCACACATAGTTAACAAAATAGATCCAAGAAGAAAATGTTTGAAAGATATGATAGTACAAGGAAATATTACATAATTTTGAATTCATCATTATTATTATCATTATTATTAACAATATTAAATTGCTGCAAAAATGATGGGGATTAAACCGATTATTTGTGTTTTGAATGGTGCCAATCTGGGGGACAAGAGAGGTAAGCCAAATATTTGCAACTAGCGAAAAAGGTTCCTTGGATAATCATACAAGGGTCACTTTTATTTGTATAGTTATTCAATTTAAGATCAGTATTGTAATTTTGTTCCATCTTGGTCTAGGTATTAAAAACATAAAATATGAAAAAATATGAATTGGTAAAAGTAATAACAGTCCATACAACGAAATCAAAAAAAATATATATAATAATAATAATAATAATAATAGAGAATATTTATGAAGCGCATAATGAATTGAAAATTTCTACATTACAATCATAACAAATTTGAATATATAAACAACATTAGCACAACAATAAATAACAAAATAGATAAGCAAATGACAAAAATATATATGGGAAAGTTAACAAATTAAGACAAATATGATGAATACATCAAATTCAGAAATGAAGACTTAAGTAAGAAAATTGAGCTTTTAACTGAAGGCTTTTAAAAGCAATTTTGTGTGTGTTTATTTTAGTTTCTTAACATCATATCGTAAGCAACGTCATAATGCATGGTTATGTATATCTTAGCACTCTCTCATCTCTCTTTTCTTTCTATTCTGATCTCTCCCACTCTTATCTCCTCCAATGTTGTTTCTTTCCTTCGTGTACACTGTGGTTTTCTACTCTATACCATCTCCTCCCCTTCCTACTTCTACTATTATTACCATATTGAAAGATTCTACTCAAAATAATCAATATATTTTTTCTTTCTTAAAATTGACAAAATATAAAGAAATTTATATTTTTGTTGTAATTAATAATTTTGCACAAAACCTTTCATATAATTTCATTAAACCTATTATTTTTAATAAATTATCTTTAAGGTATGATTAAAGTCATAAGATACAGAAAATCGATTTGAGTAAGTGTTTAATATTTGTGATTAGTTACAAACTTTCTTGATATTTATTTCTGGCTATTTTTATTTCTTTTTTAATAATGAAAATTCAAAAAAAATATATACTCACTCTGTCCCGCAGATAATGGTAAGGTTCCACAAACCATACAGATGATTATATATCCAAAGTAATTCCGCTCCATGGCTTTAAAGGTTCTCTTGCTTTTTTCGTATGTACAAAATACAAAAAACGATATTATTTCGTCTCTATGACATGCTCCAGGTTGAAATATGTGCAAAATCAAAAGGAAAATTACATTTTCACGTATCTTCTTTTAGCAATCCATATTCCAATTACTAGTTTTCTTCTTTCGCCATGGAGAAAGTGCTGTTTTATTATGTTAAAGTTGGACAGGTTCCTTGACTTATCGGTTAATGCACATGATAAATCCAAGACTATGATGACGAACGTCTAATAGAGAATGTGTTTCATGCATCTTGCACAACTGAAGAGAAAATAATTTAACAAACTTGTTAAACTTCTTGTGACGTCATAAGGAATGCTTCTGATTGTTCGTCATATCCTTAGTGACCGATGGCATGGCAAGTTTGGAGTTATTGAGGGGCATCCGTCTATGCATGAAATGCGAATAAACAAGTCTATCTATTAGAGAAAGGATGATTAAGAGATTTATCTTCTTTTTTTATCTTTTCCCCTTCTCCCTCTCTCTCTCTCTCTCTCTCTCTCTTTCTCTTTCTCTCTTTCTCTCTTTCTCTTTTCTGCCTTTCTTTCTTTCTTTCTTTCATATCATTGACTAGGGGGATGATGAGGAAGAGGATAGTGTAGTCGTTGTTTACCTTCTTCCCCTTCCAATTTCATCTTCCTCTCCCTCTCTCTCCCTCTCTCTCTCTCTCGCTCTATCTCTCCCTCTCTCTATCTCTCTCTCTCTATATATCTCTCTCTCTCTTTTGTTTGTTATTTTCACTAGGAGGCACTTGCCCCATGTCCCCTCTCTTAGCTACACCATAACGACAGCTCCCTCATTACCAAGGGCGTGTGGTAAAAACAGTAGATCAATTTGTTCTTCCTTTGTATTCCCTTCCTTCTAACAAACAATATGGTGACGACCACAAAATATATTTCAACGAGGTGAGCACGATTTTCATCTTAAGACGGTGATAAACAAACTAAAGTGAAATTCCTTTAGACCGGAACACATGAACTTGGACACTCCGATAAGGGAGTGTCAGTTTCGTATTAAATACGTGTTGTCTGTCTTTGTGGCATCACATTCTCTTTTTTATTGCCAGAATGAGATGATCAAACATACAAAAGTTTTATCCCGAGTATTTCGAGCAAATAATCAACCCTGCTTTCCCCCGTCTTTAATGAAGCTAAAGCTTCATTGATTTATAGCGTGTTATATTTGGATTTGTGTTGGTAATAATAGGACATCTGGCTTCTTCAATACCGAAGAAAATTGAATTTGAACGTTTTGATAAAAAAAAATTACATTTGATTAGCTGAATTCTTATATTTTAGCCGTTTAATTTGGTATATCTTACTAGTTTACTCTTACTAAGAAAAGTAGATGCTTATGACTTGAAATTACAACACAATACCATGAACATTACATGCTTGCGAGTATCAAAATCGGTACAAAAGTCTATCTTAACCTTGGAAAATATGTGTGCACATTAAACGTAGATAAAAAAAGATTATAGTTAGTAGTAGGAATATTGTCATTTAGTGGTGATGATAAGGAGGAGGAGGAGGAAAGGGGAGGATGCTCATGATGGTGGTGGTGGTGAAGAGGGACAGGGAGAAAAAGAAAAAGAACAAGAACAGAAACAAGCAGAACAAGAAGAAGATTAACAAGATGAAGAGCTAAGGTGTGTTGGTATTCACTCAAGATTCTCACTCCAAAGGTTGAGGGTTCGAATACCAACCCAGCACTTACATTCTGTGGCAAGACATTTATCCAAATTCGTCACTCTCTGCCATGCGTTAAATGAGTATCCGCTGGGATTCGAAAGTCATTGTAGCTTAGGGACATCGTCGATGTATTAAGCGCGCCATATAAACGTAGATGTAGTATTAAACAGCAGAAGAAGTAGTAGTAGTAGTGATAATAATACTAGTAGTAAAAGTAGTAGTAGTAGTAGTAGTAGTAGTAGTAGTAGAGTAGTAGTAGTAGTAGTAGAAGTAGTAGTAGTAGTAGTAGTAATACTAGTAGTAGTAGTAGTAGTAGTAGTAGTAGTAGTAGTAGTAGTAAGAGCAAGGGAACAAGAAGAAAGAGGTTTGAATCTCGGAGCTAATACCTCGGATCATTAGTTAATGGCATCATCGCAATGTATATTTTGGCAAAAAGATAATTTGATTTGGGAATGCCCTAACACGCCTCAGACCTCACATTCGCTATTGTCCATGGGAAATCAAACCTAACTACTCAAGAGGACAGCAGAGAAATCAGAGCAGTAGACTGGTTAGGGTTTGAATGAAATTGGACAAACGATGAGAAAGTTATAATTCCACGATCATTGGCTCTTCGAATTGGCTGAATCGGCAATATCTATGGGATGTAGTGGTGGACAACTTTCCCATTCGTTCTAACACAAGATAAAACGACTAAAATTTCAAGTTTTCAAAAACGTATGACTCAGAAGCGCTTTTTTTTCTCTCTCTTCGGATGACCTATGATAATATTTATTCCATATTTTGTGGTTACGGCGAACGAGATAGTTATCTGCGACTACGTTACTGACCAAACAGCCAATTTGAGATTCGCATAGATTTATTGATCTAATATTTCAAACATTGAATATATATATAACTTCGTTTTTATTGGTCCGATTTACTTCAAACTTTCGCCCTTCTGTTTATCTCATCTTCTGCTTTCATGTAAATGGATTTATTGTAAAGGAAAGGTTGGATTGCTCTTTAAAAATTATTTTCATGGACGATACGGAAATATACTTACAATCGATTTTTGGGGTATTTTTATCTATGATGTTATTTAAATGGTATGTAATTGTTGGATATTGACATACTTGTTTTGTGGTATTCAGAAAATTGCTGTTGGGGCTGGAGCAAATATTATTGACACAGTTTTCTTCGCCATGATAAATAAAAACATAACATTGCTGCATTATTATGTCAAAGAAACTTAAATTTAAAAAAATCATTAATATACAAGTTTCCGGTGGAGAGGCCTTAGGTACTACTAGACCTCTTTCTCGTCAATGCTATTGGGAGCTTTACAAGTAGAGAATATGGTTAATTTAATTACACATTTTCTTTATTATATTTGGTTACACCTTTTTGGTAAACATGCAATGAACTGTCAGTCAGTTCTGTTTGTTAACGTGACTATACTTGTCTGACGGGTCCAATGACAATTCCCCGAGTCTACGAATGTCGTCATTCAGCTGGAACGGCAGTATGCGAAGTCGATTTAATTCAGTTTAATTCAATTCAATGTCTAAATAGAAGAGATGAGGTCATGCAGCAGACCATTACATAGGATATACTCTTTGTGTGAACACATTGCATATTTACAACCTCGAGTATTTTCTAGTCTCCTAAAATGATCCTCTGCTGTGGCGAGGTTTTAAAGTTTACGTCAATAGGCCAGTTTTAATATTTATTTAACTTTATACAGGTTTAATTTCCAACGAGCCTTAAATTTTCACCGTTTAAATATTGTTGAATTTTTATGTGCAGAAAGATGGATTGCATATACATTATCTGTCGCTAGGTAGGAAAACATTATGGCTTGCTCTATACCTAACAATAAGTAATATGTGCAATTCGTATTCTGACTATTGTAATACCATTATTCGCAAGTGGTGAATAAAGTAATTCGTCAAGAGGCAAATCTAAAAGGAGTTTGCATTCCTTTACGAAAATGGTCTTTTTCTGGGGTAAGCATCACGTCTCGGTATGAACCTTCACGAACCCGTCAGTATACATGACAATTTTTATATTGATTGTCCTGTTGATAATGAAACTGAAACTTAAACTGAAACTTAAACTGAAACTACCTAATTCTGTTGTACATCAAAAGTGTCAGCGGTCGAGCGCGCACGTCGCTAAGACGAATAAATATTACGTGGTTGTGCAACTTTCGATGTGACGCACACGTTTACGATGCGGATTTTGATTTTATTGTTTTAATGAACAAAAATAATATTTGTTTTTATTCTTCCTGCTTGCAAGTGGTAAATTGTTGGAAAACAGAGATTAAAAACTCCTCGGTTTGTAAATTTTGTCACGTGCACATCTTTGTTAATAATTTCAAAGCATTGTTAATACTATCTCGTGTCAGCAGATGAACAAATATATGAATATGAATGTGTATACTATTGTGCACATTACACTAGCATCCTTGTAATGTCCATTTGTTAAACATTTAACGCTTTCATAAATCATTAATAGGTGTATTGTGTTATGACTTTGCTATTTCTTTTTATTTCTTTTGTATATATCTGTGTACTTTTCTTGAACAACTGCCCAATAATAGCTTTAGACATTAATATGTATTCTCATATTATGAAATCATCAACTGTTTTGTTCGTGTTGTTATTCTTTAATTGATCTACTGTAAAACGTAATGTTATTTGAAATTGAATCTAAAGCGGTAGAATTGTTTCTTTTTTTCAAAGTCAAACATTAAAAAACGCGCGAACAAAGTAATATTCCTATTTCAAGAGGCGCTCTCCGATACACGTAACTTGACATGGAATTAAACAGTATGATTTTAAAAGGGATTTGGCTATAACATTTTGTATCTTAGTTTTAATAGTTTTATATATCTATATGCAATCAGATGTTAGATGTTAGGTGTTAGGTGTTAGGTGTAAGGTGTTAAGTGTTTATAGGTTAAAACTCTGTATTATGTCGCAAGGGACCAGCACTACATAAGATTTCATTGCTCTTTCTTGCTGGTTCCTCGTTCATAAATATTTGTATTTCATGTTTATCTTTCGTTATGGTATGTTCTTTACTTATCTGTAAATATCAATGTTATAATTGTGTATGTTTTTTATATGACGAATGAAGTAAAATGAAATGAATATCTAAAAAGAACTAACAGGGACAAGTAAACATCCTACGCCCCCCCCCCCTTCCTTCCATTACCACTAACTGGGCTCACTTCCAGACGAGCAAATAATCTAACAAAGGAAAACTATTCTTTATTTAGACCTAGCTGGTAGATCGTATTTGTATAATATCCTCTTATAGCCTGGATTTTATTTGAATTGCCAATAAACAATCATAGTTCTATGAGACGATTGTAGAAACGTATGGCATAAACCAAGATCATAGGCATTAGAGTTCGAAACATAGGGGCTGCAACCCCCCTCTGGACATTTGACGTTTTATAATCCGTAAACCACCACCTCCATTTTTTGCGTCGAGGTGGACGAATATCATAATCTTTGCGCAATGCAATGTCCGAATATAATTTCGTGCATGATCAGCAGTTGAAAATTCACATTCGGTCAGCGAGATTCTCTAAAAGCTTCATATTCGAACAGAAGTAGCCCGAAATTGTAATAATATGTTGTAATATATACTAACAAAAATAATTATATTACATTCCGAACCTTGCCTTTTAAAGGTACTATGTCCCATTTGCAGGCCAAAAAAATGAAAAAGTTAAATTCCAACTGCATTTGAAAGATAATACTAATCTAGAACTTTCCTAAAAAAGGTGGGCTTGAAAATGTCTTCAAGTGGGGAAAATAACGACTATTAGTTGTCAAATCGACTTTAGGGCTATAGAGCCCAAAAGTAATAGTCTTCATTTTCAGACAGTTGTACCAAATGGTCATACGTTTTATGCTGCGCAAAGAATCAATCGGTTTAATCTTGGCCATCACAAGAAGTGGGTTATTGATGTAGACAAATGCTCATGTACCCTTTACAACTCTTTTCATGTATGTTATTACCAAGAAGAAAAAAAAGCCAGTCAGTCACTCAATAGTGTCTGACAGTGAAGTCTAGCAAGTAAACATGTTTCCTTGCATAATTTGAATATTAGGACACTGCTAACGTTTACATTTCACAGATAGGACATACATGACATATTCATAATTCCTGCAACGTTCTACAGCATTTGAGGTTGGCTGCAAAAGGGACATAGTACCTTTAAAGAGTTGCCACTGGTCCGAATCGATTGCAATTGTCTTTGCATCCATATCAATTGCAACTAACGACATAGAAATCGAATTGTATAAGTTAGTGACTAATAGCGAAGATTCGCGATTTATTCTGATCAATCGTAAATCTGTATAATACAAGACATAGTAGTGACACCTTTATAAGAGTAATAAATGGCAAATGAAGAAACAACCTGTTTTATGTACGTTCAATTTTATTGACCTCATCATAAGGAGGAAAATTGTTTGTTTTAATAATGTATAAACACCAATATGATATCACATAGTTTAGTGGTAATCATCTTTTTCAATGAACATAAATTAATTAGTAACAATAAGCAATAATATGTCATTTGTAATGAGCAGTTAGTTTTCATAATATTTTGCTTGCTAATACTTTCATAATCAGTAATTTAATTTATTAATACTAATCTAGTTTAGATGGGCGTGATGTTAAAGTATTTTTTTATCTCATAACTTTCTGACAAACATATTTTCAAAAAGGGTCGTCTCACTCATATTTTCCTGGAGCAGTTAAACACATCATCTGGAACCCTTTTCACAAAGCCTTTTTTTCAATGACCGTCAAATGACAAAAATCAGTGACAAATCTGCTGATAACCAATCAGAAGCAAGGA